>CM062816.1:1086849597-1087092097 GCA_031772625.1 Pinus tabuliformis
TGGTTTCTATTTTATGAGGATGTCTTCCATGAATTTTATGACAAATATTTAGAGTTTTTTTATGCCTTTCTTTTGGAGGGCAGTTTCCAATAAATAAAATGCTTATGAAGTAGGTGG
Source organism: Pinus tabuliformis (assembly GCA_031772625.1). Classification (NCBI taxonomy): domain Eukaryota; kingdom Viridiplantae; phylum Streptophyta; class Pinopsida; order Pinales; family Pinaceae; genus Pinus; species Pinus tabuliformis. The sequence continues at coordinate 1,086,849,715 of CM062816.1, forward strand.
ACAGAACATTGAATGAAGATCCTATTGGAAAAAGCATTGTTTTTATGAAATAAGATGCATAATTTTTCCTATATGCAAGTATTTGAAAAACCCAAATAATTTGAAAGGTCGGTTCAAATGTAAAATAACACAAAAGAAGGAAAAAAATTATGTTCATAAATTTTGTTCAGTCCAAATTTGCAAGCTCCACAAAGAGCATGGGAAAGTTCCTCAACATCTTGTGCAATAGGCATCATTAATAAGATCAAATTATAAGTGTCCATTGAATCTCGGTGGGATAGCATGTCACTCAGAGTACATGGAAAAAGATAGTGGCCAAAGTGTTAACCCACATTAAGCAAGGTGTATGGGATATAATGCAAGCTGATATTTATGAATCAAGAACTAGTAATGGTGGCAAATCAAGGCATCACATTCCACAAAATATTTGATGCATAACTATTAATAAAATGAAATAATCAAGGTTAGCAATCAAAGAAAAGATATATGAAATCTCCTCATGCAGGGAAAATCATCATTGAAGGAGGAGGGAATTTGGTGGTCATTATGTCATTTGGGGCAGGTGAAGGATGGAGATATGCTATTCTTAATTGGTAAGCTTTAGTTGTTTTCATTGGATTCCAGTTCTCAACTTACATTGCACGGATCTTTGAATTGCCATGTCTGTCTCCTCCCTATATGTTTGTTCTACTTTGAATCTGAGTGTGAGGTCCTTGAGGGTGCCACCATGGATAGTTCTTATGTTCCTGAGATAAAAGGGGGTAAGCTAAGAGGTGGGGGCAGAAGTAGACAAAGAGACTCTTTCTCCTCCTCTAAATGTTCTGGGCACAAGAGAAACTCTAGGGTGGTGGTTTTGAGGCCACTGGCACACATCCTAGTGGGAAGAATTGAGGTCATCTATCATCCACCCTTCAAGTATGAATGGAGACATGAATGGGAATTTATAGTTTCCATACAAAACCTCAAATTTACACTTGGCAGCATGCCAATAGAATTATGAAGGAACAATAGACTAAAGAAGAGATGATGAACCCTTATGATTCTCACCAGACAACCCAAAAAAATATTCTAGGATATAAGAATGTCTTCAAGGTGCCTATAGATTCCTAGAGGATGGTAAATTATATCCTCGTGGGATTCTTGGCGTAACAAGCAACAACTTGAATACTCTGCATCAGGATTTCCATCAATGAAGGCTTCCATTCTCTAAAGGATACCATCCCACTTCAGCAACACGTGTGAGCATCCCGAAGAAAAATTTGAGCGCATAAGCATGCTCTCAAGAAAAATAATTACATGAACTACATGCTCCAAGAGATAAGGGCCAACCGATGTGGAAGATGGAATGAGGGATCTGAAATAGTTCAAAGCAACTAATCAAGTGGCACATTCCCTATGTTTGTTGACCGAAAATGTTTCCAACTCATTAAGCATTATGATATTTTTGTTCGATGTTTGATTTGGGATATCCTTAAACTTTTCTTACGAAACCATATATATAGGATTTAATTTGATGATTAGTTTGCTATTTAAATATTATATTGGGTTGTATGGGTATGCCCAGTCGTCCTTTTAGATATTTAAAATTTTGTTTTTGTTTTTTTATTTTATTTTATTATGTTCTGTAATAAATAAAATTCAAATCCTAAAACTGAATCTATTATATGGTCAAGCATGGTAAGGCGGAGTCTAGCTAGTATCGACAAGGATTGAGACTGATGTTGCCAAGCAAAGGTTCTTTTTTCTTTATCATCAAATAGTGAAAATTTAATTTTGAGGTAGTGAAGCCAGAGTGTGACAATGCACATTGTTGTATGTTAATATAAAAAGTCTTTAATTTACCAAAACAAATAAGGGAAAAATATATGGAAATCCTCCAACCCATCAGGAATGCCCACGAAAAAGTTACAAAATTTCTTTCATGCCTTAACATTCCCCTACCACACTGGTGGATCATGCTAACATCGAAACACCTTAAAATTGTAGAAAAAACACTATGAAGCTTCAAAATTCTAAGGATACCAAAACCAGTGTGTAAACACCCCACGGGTTAACTAAATGTTAGATGAATCTTACATAGACATTGACAACATAATATTTAGGGTCAAGGGAATAAATCCAAGGAGTAGGGATAAGTGAAGTCATTAAAATATTCAAATTCCAACTGAAAGAATGATGTTTTAGTGCATATTCATTTATGTATAGTATCTAGTTAACCCCTAACAATTAGCTTGATTGGAAGATGCTTTTTGCTAAGTATACAGAGGTCCCAGGATCAAATCTCACAAGTCCTTTGGGGTTACTTATCTACGTGACTTGTGGTAGATCTGCTTTCCATCTAGAAACTCTTAAAAGAGAAGGGAGATCTCTATGGGGAGGATACAAAACACCTTGGACTGAGAAAAATGATCACTATATAGATGTTTGTCCTACCCATACGAATTGTACAAACACATGTATGGATACCAAACACACATTAGACTAAGAAAAACGACTGCTATATAAATGTTTGGCCTGTCCATAAAAACTATATAGATACATGTATGGACTGTCTATATAATTGTATGGATCTGAACAATAATGTCTGTATGCCTATACAAATTTGTATTGTGCTATCCATGCGACCGTATGGGATTGAGTGTTGTTGGAAACATCTCTTTCCTAGTTACTTGCTCTCTCCCCCTCTATGTTTCTCAACCTACTCAAATACCCAAGTGTGTTGAAAGACTCCACCTTTCCCTATCTATATACTTTTAGCAGAGAATATATTTTTAAGATTCCTCCTCGTCTAAGTTATGCATGAGATACAATCTTGGGCCCAACTGCTAAACATAAGAATTTCACTTTTTTTTACTAAATTGAATTACAAAATAGAAATACTTTACAAGAATAGAATTATTTTTCAAAATTATCTCAAAATATTTCTTATGTTCACACTAAACCTATGTAGAAGTTCATGTCCGAGTTGCAATTCTCAAAAGTGAGATTTTTAGTACCTAAAAAAGTGTCAAGTAAAGCACCATTAATGGCAGGAATGAGCAGAAAAGATCTTGGAAAAATGCATCTTGAATGTCAAATATGGTTAATATGATTGATTGGCCATCATAGATCACAAATCATTTAAGTTCAAAAATTATTTTTGACAATTTGTTTCTTTTGGAAATTTCCTTAATAGTTCACTGTGCCATGTAATTATTACATGTAAACCCTTTAAATCAAATAATGTGTTTAAGTTTAAGAGAGAAACATCACATATAGTTAAGTGATATACTTGTGTAAATTGATCCCTACATAGATGAAATGTAAGGGATACTATGCTTGGCTAAAATCCTCCACTATGTATTTCTTTCCCTGGTAGGATGCTAAGCAAAATTTAGAAACGAGCTTCAACAATATTAGTCCATTGTCTCAATATAAATTTCCAATTATTATTATTATTATTATTATTATTATTATTTTGTATGTAAATTCTCCATGGACTCTCTACAGCCACATTGAAGTTTCTTCACATTTTTCTCTATATTTTCCATGTACTTTTTGCAATTATATTGAAGTTTCTATGAATAAAAACGCTAAAACATTGATGTTGGAGTTTTAGTGATTTAAAAATTCCAAATGCATTTGATTTATGTTTTTTCTTGAAGCCCAACTGTACTTAATGTTGGAACAAATGGTAAATAACAAAATCACTAAATCTTGTGTGCATTTTCATTGTTGTTTGTAACACCATGTTTGCCTCAGTAATGTTTTATTAGCAATTTTGATGGGTGTTTTGTCCTGGTTTATTTTTAGCAATTTTGATGGGTGTTTTGTCCTTGTTTATTTTTAGCAATTTTGTCGGGTATTTTGTCTAATTTGTAGACATAAAGATTGTAGACTAGAAGCTGGTAGTTGTATTAATAATTGCATGGAGCATTGGGCCTATATCAAGATTCAATTGTTGGCTAGGATCCCTTCACTCAAATTTTTATGTTGCCCCACTTTTGTGGGATGGAACTATGAACAGGTAAGAATAAATTGATCTCAACAATAAAGAGCAAATGTATTTTTAGAATTTATTCTCAAAAGATATGGATTTTATTGAAACTTGCAATATGTTTTAAATTTGAACTTTGAGTTAAATCCATAATTGCACATAAATGGTAAATGGTAGAGTTTCTGTACAAAGAAATTTCAAACTATTTATGATAATTCCATTGGAATATAATGTTATAAAAATTGCTATACCCAATGTAGAATGTGCGCTAAGGAGAAAAATGAGAAAGGATAGATTACAAGTAACAATGGTAATCTTAGTGTCTGTATGGGATGAGTTGAATGTGAAGAGTTTTGGGAGGTGAGATATGTTTGTTACATATGTGGAAGTGTTAATCAAAGGAGAAGTAGCACTATCTATAAAACTTAGTGAAAATGATCTTATTTTCTAATGGAAGATACAATAATAGCTCCAAACCAAGATACTGTTATTCATAGTCTTCTCAACCTGAAAAAGCACGTCCCTGATCCGTATTGCCTCCTTATATGTCAATGGTGGCTTGGAAGAGATGCCTTCAACTTCCTCCTCCACTTACATTATTGCTTCTATTGTGACCTTGAGAGTGTCTGTCTATGATGAGGATGAGTATCTCTTATCATGATGTATATGCTTTTCTCTTTGACAAATACCTCATATATTTCCAAATGTAGATCACTGAAACTGTGAACCTCATCTCTCCACAACTCTTGGCACAAGCTAGTAGCTTGCCCCACCACCACCCTCCCCCAAGGCACCAATATGTGATCATTGAGCTCTTTCCTTTACCTTGAATGTCAAGAGAGTCATGGTCAATTTCCTCCAACTTCCTTCTAAAAATTCTCAAAAATGGTCTCGCAGACACACACTCTACAATAATTTTGTGTGTGCATGTTATGTGAAACTTTAGTAAAAATAAGACTTAATCAAATATTACTAACAAGCCAACACATTCCTTCCAAGCAAGCTTAGATAAGAAAACCTCTAAGATAGGAGGGAATGCATTGTTCAAAAGCTAAGTAGTAGGAAACTCCTCCCCCACCAATATTTCACCATTAGAAATGTAAACCAAAACACCTTATAAATGCCTCAAAAACTACAAGAAATTTTTCCAAAACACATATTTCCCTTTCCAACCTACATGGGTGTTTCCAATCCCCCTAATTGTTGATTGTGCCTTTGTTTATAAAAAGAAAGAAAAATAATAAGAAATAAACCAATTATAAATTTTAATGATAGGAAAAATACCTTGCAAGTTAGTTAATTTCAAGCATTTTTGGCATCTTTTGTTCATTTATATTCAAATACAACTACATAACTACCACCATGCTCTACATATGAGGACAACAAGATACATATCATGGAAAAAGGCAACCCATAAGTGTGGCAACACTCGTAATAAAGCATGGGAAGCACTTTTTGGATAATTTCACTGGAATTTAGCCCTAAGTTGGAAACCCTTAATGAATATAACACTAAGTTTATTGTTTTTTATTTTTGAGTAACCAAATAATCTATAAGGCTAATTTTGGACATTGTAAAATGCAAGGCTATATGGGACTCAACATATAAATGAAATTTTTATTAATTTGTTGACTATGTTTATCTTTCTAATTTTCTTGACAATTTTCTATTATAAAATATATATAGTCTACTTTAGATTATATTCTAGTGTTCATTGTCTTTCATATCTTATATTTTGCATTGTATCTTCTTTCATTTTCAGAAGTGGAACTCAATATTGATGGGAAGAAGCAAGAATTGAAGAAAGAGGAGAACAATGCCTTGGCAACACAGTATGAATTCATTTGCTAATCTTCTTTTTTGAAAATTGTTAGCCATTAGTAACATAGTATGAATTCATTTTCTAATCTGCTTGTTTTGAAATTCATACTGTGTTCATACTGTGTTTCCATTAGTAACTAATTTTCTTGTTTTGAAATTCATTTGCTAATATTTTACACAATTTTTTATGTATGTTGTTTTAAATTTCTACCATCATATCAATTTCATGAATAAAGGATTTCTTATTGTTGTTAAATAGATGACTGTGCAAGAACTACCTCCAAATTCAACTGTGAAGGATTTTCTAGAAAAAATAGTTTATGGCAGTTCACTTTGTACATCATATGGTTTGCCAATACAAGAGGAGCTGAGGCACTTGAGCCATTGACTTTGGAAATGTTTCGAGTAGGGATTACTATGGTTTTTAATGTTGTGATTCTTTCACCTCATGGTTATTTTGGGCAAGCAAATGTTTTAGGAATGCTAGACAAGACACCGGTGGACAGGTAAACATATTTTTTATAATTGCAATGTCCATTCCATGATATCCTCTCTTTTTTATTTGATTGTATTTTGAATGTTTCCTTTGATTTTGTTTTGTCTTTTAACTATGAAATTGAAAATACTTGGTATCATGTCCATTTAAACAACATCCAAAGCTTGAAGATGAGATTAGTATTACACGATATTAATTGAAATCATTTTCGTTGTTTTGTGTTAAAATATTTTCATGACTATTAGAAAATTTTACTTTCATGTTGTTATTTGAGCACAAGTTTTCTATATACTTGACCAAGTTCATGTGTTAGAGAATGAAATGTTATTGCGAATAAAATGACAAGGATTAGACATCACACTTCAGATTATTTGTTTTCACAAATTATCCACATCCTGAGATTTTTAGCATGTAACTTAGTTCGCATGATTATGCTTAAGATTTCTATGAAAGTTAAAAACTAAGTTATTAAGGTGTTATTTTCTATGGCGACATTTTATTTGCTTTGTTTATACAGGTCATTTGGCCACATAGTGGCTACTATCGCCAACTGAAGAAAACTTGTTCGAGTTTCTTACTTTTATGGAGGGAAATGGCATTGACATTACTGATGTTGACGTATATGTCATATAAATAGTTATAGTCTACTTTAGTTTATATTCCAGTATTCATCATCTTTAATGTCTTATACTTTGCATTGTATATTCTTTTGTTTTTAGGAGATGAACTGATCAGTATGATGGTAAGAAGCAGGAATTGAAGAAAGAGGAGAACAATAACACTAGAGTGACAAATGCAAAAAGGGAGAGAGAATAAAACTAGCCTAGTGATACTCTTAGAGCCAATATCCCACATACGACACACACATATAGACTAATGGTCAAGTCTTAAGAGTTGGTGAATTCACTTGCAATGCCTTGGCAATACAGTGATAATGTTTTGAAGTGATGAAACAATATTTCATGTGTAAATTATTAAGTTGGAAACTCATATTGTAATACTTGACATTTTATATAATATAATTTGTGGTTGAAATTATTTATAGTTGCACTTGATATTATTTAGTATTATAATTAACATATGTAACTTTGTGTTTTCATATTAGATGAACATGCACATTGTATGCCATTTTTTTTAATTTAGTCACAAAATCATACTAATTAATTTATGTTGATTAATAATGAATACATAAAATCACTCTAAAACTACCAAATTAGTAGTTTATATTGATTAATGATGAACACAAATAAAATGAATACATGACTAAATTAGTCATTTATAATGATTATTAATGAAAGTAAATGAAATGAATATAAACTACTAAATCAGTGGTTTATATAATGAATATGAAACTACAAAAAAAAAATGACTATTACAAATGATAAATTTGTGATTACAAATGATGACTAAATTTTGCATATATACGACTATTAGTAGCTAATTTATAGTATCTTATAACACGATTAAAATTTAGTCATATTTCTTTAATCATTAATTGGTTTCAAACGAAGACTAAAATTTGCATATATATGACTATTAGTAGCTAATATATAGTATCTTATAAAAAGACCCACATTTTGGTCATATTTCTTTGGTCATTAATTGACTTTCTCGGGTGATCATGTAGTAATATATTTTTTTGTATAGAAATTTATGACTAAATATACTACTAGACGATAAAATTGAGACAACCAATTAATGATTAAGATAAAAATGATTAAAAGTTAGTCACATTATAAGGTATTGTAAATTAGCTACTATTGGTTACCGACTCAAAAATAGTCGTTTATATGCAAATTTTAGTCAGTTTTTTAGTAACTGATTAGCCATTTTGTACTAGTGTTTCTAGCTATCTTATTCCACTCTTCATCCAACATCGATGAGGGTTTCTTTGTTGTGCCCTCAATCGGCAAATACTGATCCTTTAAAATCAGTATATCCTCCATCTATGATTTTCATAGGGAAAAATTAGCCCCGGTCAACTTCTCCATATTAGTAACTGTTGTCTCTCAATAAAATTCACAGCAAAAAAAAATCAAGACTTCACTTATGATATAAAAATACTTTACCTACTTTTAAATTGAAAAACCAAAATCAATGTCCTTAAAAAAATATGATCTTTCCCCTTTTTCTCTTTTAATGTGTCAAAACTTAAAATTAACAATTATATAACATGTTTAAAACATATTATATATGTTATAATTATTATGAACATATATAATATTTTTAATTATAAAACATATAAATGTTAATCCATTTGACTTCTTAATAAAAAGGTTTGAAATGAAGCATATGACCAAACTAAATATGAAAACCATTACAACTTATTCATCTCTCTACTCTTCTTTACCGATTGGTTAGGAACTGTTGGCTAATTTGGCCTCCCATAAGAAGATGGCAGAAGATCACCACAAGTGGGTAGGAAAACTGTTTTATAAACTGCGAATTTCTTCAAGTGACGACGAAGAAGCAGAGTCTGGGACACAAAACCAAAGAGCTTGCTGCTCGCTCGAGCCCTATTTAATGTCGGAAAACGCTCGCAGATAAGGGAACTCCTCCTTTGTTCATGACCTTCATGCAATCTATGACAAGCCCATTTTCATACAAGCCACCAAAATTTCTAGGCCTTCTACTTTGAATCTCAATGGCCCATTCAAACTCACTTCAATACTCAATTCAAAGGGAAAACAATTGTTGTCTTGATCTTAGAATATGGAAAACTTGGGGCAAAGTGTATAAGAGAGAGGACATAATCAGTGTCAGAATCAACTAGAGCTCTGATACCAGTTGATGGGGACAAAGCACACACAACAAAGATTTAATCATATGACTATAGCACAGATGGAGATCACAAGATAAGAATGGAGAACACACAACACAAGTTTTTTCATTACTAGAAGGCCTTGTCAGAATCAGTGTAGGAATTTACAGGGTAAGTTCCTCAGAAAGAATACCAAAAGGACACCGCTCACAACCAGATCTCAAATCAATACACCAGTATTTTTGACGTGGTTAAAACCTTCAAAGTGCAAGGAGGGAAACAGTCCACGGCCTGTCCCAACGTGGGTACTACAGGCAATTTATTAATCAAAGAATGAAAATTTACATAAGCTTCTCTCATGCACTGATTACCCGAACAATGACCCTCCATGCGCTTTAAATAGAACTCATGGACCAATCGGGTGCCAAGCCACGGATCAAGTGTCGGTAATACCGAGGTGAGAGTGAACCGTCGGATCACTACATATCGTGACCGTTGGATTGTAAGTTACAAAATGTACAACGGTAAAGAAACACACTTTACCTAACTCTAACCTAACTCTATACTAGACCAAGTTGAACTTAACTATATCCTATGTGTCGGAATATCCTAACATCCCCCCTTAAGAACAACTTGGGATAGGATTGAAGGATTTACAAATATGACACAATAGGAGAAGGAAGGAGGCACTAGAGCCTATCCCCCCTTAGTGACAACTTCCTGAACTCCAAGCATATATCGAAGTTTAGTGAACTTCGCCTCTGTGAGAGCCTTTGTGAAGATGTCTGCAACCTGATCATCTGTTGGACAATATTGCACTTCAAGAACATGGTCATGAATGAGCTTTCTGATGAAGTGCATGTGTAGTTCAATGTGTTTGCTGCGCTGATGCTAGACTGGATCTTTGCATAGCTGAATGGAACTTTGATTATCACACCAAAGTGTGGTTGGATGCTGCTGCTCAAAGCCAAACTCTGATAGGATCTGACGAAGCCACAAGGCTTCCTTACTAGCTTCCACGGCACCACGATACTCTGCTTCTGCTGACGAAAGAGAAATGGCAGCCTGTTTCTTACAAGCCCATGTAATAGGTCCTGAACCAAGAGTGAAGACATAACCGGCAGTAGACTTCCGATCATCATGGTCACCAGCCCAATCAGAATCAGTGAAACCAACTAACAGAGGAGCTGCTTTGGCACTGTAATGAATCCCAAACTGTATTGTACCTCGAACATAACGAAGTATTCTTTTAGCTGCTTTCCAATGACTTTCACGGGGGTTTTGCATAAAACGAGCAACAAGGCCAACAGCAAAGGAAAGATCAGGACGAGTATGGGTTAAATACAAGAGTTTTCCGACAAGTTGACGGTATAAGGTAGCATCAACTTCAGGAGAAGTACAAGAGACTGAAAGTTTGACTCCAGACTGAAAGGGAGAAGGGGTTGGCTTACAGTCTTCCATGTGAAAATGACGAAGAATATCACAAGCATACTTGGACTGGGAAAGGAAAATACCCTCCTGGGATTGCAAGACTTGAAGACCGAGAAAATAGTGTAAGTGTCCTAAGTCTATCATTTCAAATTTCTTTTTAAGGTTGGACTTCACATGGTTTATAAGGTTGGGATCACTACCAGTAAGAATAAGATCATCAACATAAAGAACAAGGATGATAAGAGAGTTGCCCACTTTCTTGGTGTAGATAGTATTGTCAGAATGACAACTAGAAAAGCCAGATTCTAAAAGAAAGCTATCCATTTTGGCATACCAAGCCCGAGGAGCTTGCTTGAGGCCATAAAGGGATTTCTTAAGTCGACAAACAAGGCTGGAGTCTGTTTGTATGAAGCCAATGGGTTGTTCCATATAGATTTCTTCCTGCAAGTCCCCATGCAAGAAGGCAGATTTAACATCCATCTGATGGACTTCCCATTTTAAAGAGGCAGCAAGGGAAAGAACAAGGCGGATAGAGTTCATTTTGGCAACAGGGGAGAAGGTTTCAGTGTAGTCAATGCCTTCAACCTGTGAAAAGCCCTTAGCAACGAGACGAGCTTTATGTTTATCAACTTTCCCATCTGGTCCATACTTGGTTCTGTAAACCCATTTACATCTAACAAGTTTGCGTCCCTTTGGTAGAGGAACAAGATCCCATATATCATTTGTCATCAATGAATGATATTCTTCATTCATAGCTGCTTCCCAATGTGGATGGCTTGAAGCTTCTGCAAAAGTGTCAGGATCATGATTTACTGGAGCTTGAGCCAGTAAAGAAGAGGCTCTTTCAAACTGAGAACGTGTCCGTCGCTGATCTGTAGGATCACCGGCAAGATCACCTGCTGCATCCCGAGTAGCATGGACCCATCTTGGAAGTTGAGGATCCTGAGAAGGTGGGGGAGGATTATCATCCTCGCTTTCATCATCTGAAGAAGAAATGTTTTCAAAGGTAGAAGAGATAGGAAGAGGTGGCACATCCGCCGGACTAGGCTCGCAGGCCGATTTATTTTCATCAAATTTTACATCTCTTCTAATGATAACATTTTTGGACTTAAATGGAATAAGTCGATAACCTTTTACATCTTCAGAATATCCAACAAAAGTACATTTCTCACTCTTAGGTTCTAAAGCTTTATGCTTTTCATCTGGAATATGGGCCCATGCTTCACTTCCAAACACACGAAAGTGACTTACATCTGGTTTAATGGAACTCCAAGCTTCTTCTGGAGTGATATTCTCTAGAACCTTAGTAGGAGTGCGATTGATTATATAATTTGCACAATTAATTGCTTCGGCCCAAAAAATAAGACTGAGTCCTTTAGATTGCAGCATACAATTAGCCATTTCCTTTAAGGTGCGATTTTTCCTTTCAGCGACACCATTTTGTTGTGGAGTGTATGGAACAGTATGTTGCATTTGAATTCCATTTTCGGTGCAAAAGTTGATGAATGTGTTTTTAACATATTCTCCACCATTATCAGTTCTTAGCTTAAGAATTTGATGTCCAGATTGTTTTTCAACAAAGGCTTTGAAGGCCAAAAAAGTGTTAAATACTTCGCTCTTGAGTTTTAAGAAGTATACCCAAGTGCGTCTGGAGAAATCATCAATAAAAGTTAAGAAGTACTTGCAGCCAGAGAATGAAGCAACAGGAAGAGGACCACATAAATCACTGTGCACAAGCTGTAAAGGGGCTGAGGCGTGCCAAGAGGCACGTTTGTCAAAAACTGTCCCGATGATGTTTTCCGAGTACACATCCGGAACAAACACCATCTCTGCAAGATACCATAGGAAGACCTGTCACCATGTTTTCTTTACATAGATGCTGAAGGGAGCGATAGTTTAAGTGACCAAATCGCTCATGCCAAAGTTTGCTCACTTCATCATTATGAGCAACAAATACTGAGGGAAGATTTGATGACCCAAAGTTGTGAAACTTATACAACCTTTTGGAATCATCAGCAAGACCAGTAGCTAGAATCTGTTTAGGATCTTTTAGATCCTTGATTACAACATCATGAGGTGAAAATTCAACAATTTTACCTTCACCTGAATGAGTTATCTGATAGACAGATAGAAGGTTGCAGGATAAGGTTGGAACACATAATACATCATTAAACTGACCATTGTCTAGATGAACAGTTCCAGTCCCTACAACATTAAGAGATCTATCATCACCAATATATATATTTTTGGTGTTACAATCATTTAAAGAAGAAAACATGGCTTGGTTTTTGGCCATGTGACAAGAGGCTCCAGAATCAATGAGCCACTCATGAGAATGAGAAGAAGAAGAAGATACATTTAATGCATAACCAGACTGAGATGATTGATAATGACATGCAAAAAGTGCCATTCCGGAAGTTGAAGTTGAAGTAGGCTCCACATGGATGTTATGTTTCTTCATTGCGGCTTCCAAGGCTTCCATCTTCTTAAAGCATTTAGATTCTAAGTGGCCATCTCGATTACAAAAGTTACAATGTCTATCAGTCTTCTTCCATTTGTTTTTATTGGTCTTATCATTTTGCTGAAATGATCTTTCATTTTGAGGCTGAGATGGTTTAGGACCATTCTTTTGAGGATATGACTTCTTAGGATTCTTTGAATTTGGTTGCTGTTGGGTGGCTAACGCTTTCGTGGAAGAGTTTCCAAGATTAAGAAGACCAAGGTGTAAGAGTTTTTCTTGTTCTCTTATTAAGGAATCACAAAAGGAGTCAAAGGAAGGGGCCTTGTATTCTTGTCCTTGACAAATGAAAGCTTCCCTTGTAGAATGGAAAGTGGAAACAAATACAAAGTAGGCTGGTCCCAACTTAGTAAGGATGGAATAAATAAGGTTACCATCTTCTTTCTTAACTTTAACACCTTCCAAGAGATATCTAAGGGTCTTGAATTTGGACAAGAAATCTTCAATGCAAGAAAAATTATTAGGATCCAAAGTAAGCAGCTCATTTTCAAGTTGATGGGCTCTAATTTCATTTTTAATCCCAAAAACTTTAGCAAGTTTTTCTAATGCTTCATGAGGAGTCTCAAGTTCTGCAATGTGGAATCTAAGATCAGGAGAAATAGACATCCCTATCAAACCACGTGCTTGATCTTGTCTATTTTCCCATTTTTCCGCCTTGTCTTCATCTTTTGGTTTCTTCTCTTGGTCTGTGGCTATTCTGTAGAGACCTTTACTTCTAAGTAAATCTTCCATGTAGGCTACCCATTGGAAGTAGTTAGTGCTGTCAAGAATGACTTGGCATGGACTTTCCATTTTTAAAAAAAATCTGAAGCTGAAGATGCTGAAAGTAAGTGTTCCAATGGATAGATCTCGAAAAAATAGGCGGTTTTAAAAAAAACGGCTCTGAAAAAGGCTTCCGGATGAAGAAGTTATGGCTTTTTGAAAAAACATTGTTGACGTTGCCGGCAAAGTGCGCGAATGTGCGGGAATGAAAAAATCCGCCCCCACAAAATGGAGACTTGAACCCAAGACCTCTACTCTCTTAAAATAGCTTTGAACCAATTGATCTATACAAAAAATTTGAGAGAGAGAGAGAGAGAGAGAGAGAGGGGGGGGGGGCCTTGGTTTGCGTGCTTACCTTGAGAAAGTTCTTTTTCCCTACAAAACACAAAACACAAAACCCCACACGAATATGCAAAGAAAAACGAACCTTGCGGCTCGAAGTTAGCTTTAGCCAAAAAACTAGAAATTTTAAAAAAAAATCTCAAGGTTAGCTTTAGCCGAAAAACTAAATATTTTTCTCAATGTTTCTGATTTTCCGATATCACACTAAGGTGCAGGGAAAAGAGCATACGCATGAGAAAAATCCTTCCTTTCTGTTTCTGATTTGCCCAGATCGCACAGAGTCGCAGGGCAAAGAGAATACGCAGAAATGAAAGGTATAGATCCGGTTAAAAAAAAAGGCTAAATAAATTGAGACCGAAATAAGCAGAGAGAAAATAACAGTAAACTGCAAAAAAAACACTGTATACCTCCCGATCTGAAAAATGACGCAGCTAGGGCTACCGGAAACCTTTTCGCGTGAAATGAAAGGGGTTCCTCACTGGAACAGATGCTCCGAACGCAACAGAGCAGTCCTCTCGGCCCGAAAGCAGTCAGAAACAGCAGATCTAGGAAACGACAGCCGCATGCAGTTCTACCGGCTTCAGATTTGGATCACCAACGGACGCGGCCCTCAAATAGCTCTGATACCATGTAGGAATTTACAGGGTAAGTTCCTCAGAAAGAATACCAAAAGGACACCGCTCACAACCAGATCTCAAATCAATACACCAGTATTTTTGACGTGGTTAAAACCCTCAAAGTGCAAGGAGGGAAACAGTCCACGGCCTGTCCCAACGTGGGTACTACAGGCAATTTATTAATCAAAGAATGAAAATTTACATAAGCTTCTCTCATGCACTGATTACCCGAACAATGACCCTCCATGCGCTTTAAATAGAACTCATGGACCAATCGGGTGTCAAGCCACGGATCAAGTGTCGGTAATACCGAGGTGAGAGTGAACCGTCGGATCACTACATATCGTGACCGTCGGATTGTAAGTTACAAAATGTACAACGGTAAAGAAACACACTTTACCTAACTCTAACCTAACTCTATACTAGACCAAGTTGAACTTAACTATATCCTATGTGTCGGAATATCCTAACAATAATCAGTGTCAGAATCAACTAGAGCTCTGATACCAGTTGATGGGGACAAAGCACACACAACAAAGATTTAATCATATGACTATAGCACAGATGGAGATCACAAGATAAGAATGGAGAACACACAACACAAGTTTTTTCATTACTAGAAGGCCTTGCCTTAGCTTTCATTGCTCAGGCAAAGGATAGATTACAAATTTATAGATGGGGGAAGCTCTAGAATTCTCCAATTCTATCATGTGGAATACATGACTACACAGTGGAGTCAGTGGACATCGTAGTAGGTTGGCGTAGGTAACGTGGGCAATGGACAACTGAGGATGGCGCCGAAGTCTTCATTTCAGTGTAGGCGACGGACGATAGAGGACGACACCGAAGTCTTCATTTCACCTTCACATTTAACAACCTAGTCCAACTATGTGCCCTAGACAACGACAACCCTATGCATGAAGTCATCAAGAAAGTTGGATATCAGTTGCATGCAATGCCAAACTTCACATTACCACAAAATTAAATTGGTAAAAAATTTAAAATTAATAATATTTTAATATCAGTGAAAAAAAGCTTGAATGGTTGCAGTCGACTTTGATCAACACACACCTATATTATTGGCATACTTATTCCAATGCAAAAGTACATAGGAATATCTAGTGTGTAACCCACGTAACTTCCCACCCAATTGTATTACAAGATCAAAGGTAAAAAGGAATGTAATGAACATAATTTAATTTATATATTGAGATATTCAACTAGCATGTAAAATTCCATACAAACAAAGTGTATAATGGATGCTACAATTTAGGCATATCCATGTCACTATTAATCATGAGCTAGTAAATGAAGAAATCAAAAATACACAGAGATGTTGACGAAGTACGGAAGTTTGGAGAATGGTGGTTAATCTGTACTCCCACATTTTCATTTGGATAGCACCAAAAAGCAGTGAAGACTATAAATAAAAGAAAAGAAAAAAAAAAAAAAAAAAAAACAAAGAAGACATAATTATACTGTAGTGGGAACTTTGTTTGAAGAGCGTCACACTGAAAATGTTAAGATGATTTCTTCAACCCATGCTCATTGAATTTCGTGAATGGTATTTAGTAGCCATTTTCAAATATATAAACAATAAACAACCAAAAAGTATTGTGATAAAATAGACTGTAGTTTATTTATAAGCAAGGAATCATGATGCAACTGTATAGCATATAACTTCATATAAAAAGGTTGTGTTAAATTTTTGTTTTATTTGATACATAAATTATTGTGTTCAAATACACACCAAAACAAAAAACAAAAATAACATTGTAAACAAATAGTTTATTTCTTTAACAAAAGAGCACTCCATTTAATTTAAATAAATTTGTTCAGGTTTTAGATTAAATGGTTTAACTTTACTTCATGTTTTAAATTAAAATATAATCATATAGTTGTAAATTCAGAATATTTAAACTTTGAGTTTCAATGTGAATGCATAGTCATTTTTTCGTGGAACTGAAAGTTTCAGAAGACCATAAATAATAGCCGGTTTGTTAAAACACAAAAATGATAGCGACATCTATGTTTGAGACACGTGTGGAGGAAGACAGCTTTTTCCACATTTTCACATTCTCCACAATGTATCAACATTATAGAAATTAACAATACAATTTAGATTTATGTTAGCATTGTTTTTTTTAAGTCTACAATAAATGTGTATTAACCACATGCTACCTAGGTATTAATTACTCATTATTCTTTCAAATCACGTGTAAACTTTCATCTTTATAAACAATACACATGACACATAAACATGTTTCCCATTATAATTATTCACTATGTCTAGCGTTTGCGTGAAAGGACTCCTAAACATGGTTCCCATTATAATTATTCACTATGTCTAGTGTGTGCATTCACTGTCCTTTCAACGTGTTCATGTACAAAGTACACATTGCTTAGAGCAGTAGATTAATTTCAAAATTTACACACAAATAAATTAACGGATGTAGCTCAAACAATAGAGCCCTCATTGTTGTTCATTCGTCAATTTAATTCTAACACTACTTTAAAATCAACAATGATATGTGTGGTGGTTCTTTATTTATACTATGGGATTTTAGTTCATCCTATCTCCATCATAATTAAGTAGTAGTGGGAGCTTAGATTGAAGCGCGTCACACTGAAAATGTTAAGGTTGTTTATTCGATCCACACTCACTACATTCCATGAATGGTATATTGCAGCAATTTTTAATTATATAACAATGAGAAACCAAAAAGTATTCTCATAAGACAGGCTCCAGTTTATTTATAAGAATGGATTCGTCACACAGTTGTAAAGCATATAACTTCAAATTAAAGGGTTGCATTTTAAATTATTGTTTTATAGGATATTTTCAATGAATTTATTACTACTATTTTATTTTCATTGTTTAAATTATTTTATTTTCATAGGTAGAAAAACTTATCATAATTCAATGGTCAAATCAGCAGTGAGGGCAACCATTTCTAGATGTTAACCGCAAATGCAAGTTGACTCATCACCATTATTTAAGGAAAACCATGCCACATGTAATAACCTACTAGTGGTCCATAAGGGGGCAGGTTTCCACTCCTGCCAGATGCCTCTCAGTCTTGGACCGTTAACCTGTTTCCTTACGTCCGAGAAAGACGAGCTCTTAGCCAAGAATAAGTAGTTTTAGGGCATACTCGAGGCCCGATTCATTGTTCAAATCACACCATACACATGATAATTATTAACAAATAACAATAAATATTAGCCAATTAAGATAAAAATTATATCTTCTCAACATTGAAAAAAAACAAATGTACCTAGAATGTAGGAGAGTGTAATAAGTCCCTATATTATAAATAACCACGTGTTAACTTTTATTATTAATCTCCATAACATTGATACATAGATAGATGTGAAGGAAGATTAAACTAGAACATAAAATTTAATTTATATATTGAGAGACTCAAATAGAAAATAAAATGCCATGAAAACAAAGTAGGTAATGGATGTTACAATTTAGGCATATCCCTATCATTGTTAACATTAGCGAGCCAATAAATTTACAATTTTTTAGATGACATGAAGCAATCAAAAACACTGACCAAGTGCAGAAGTGTGGAGAATGGTGATTTCTCCACACTCCCACGTGGCAACAAATAACCACCCTGCCATACGTCATTAATGACCCTATGGTGGCCCCTTCACATACATGACCCCATAAATGATTTGACAGCCTACTGTGGCCGCCTGTTGCGCTGACAAAACGGCATGCTCAGCCTCACTTAACACATGCGCTGACAATCATGTGTTTGGCATCATTGGTTATGCAAGAGTTAGGTACAACCAAAACATAAAACAAGAGTAAGTTGGTCTGAGTGGGTGATTATCATGCACAAAATGATGAGGGTTGGCTAACCAGGGGTTCATTGGTTAGGATGGAGGATTTTAGTCATTTTGACTCCGAAGGGTTTTGGTTCGACAAAAGTCTCTTCCATTCGGACGAAGAGTTTCAGGAATTATTACGGTGTCGCAGCTCTTCGACGCCAGAGGTAGGGGAAACAAATAAACAACCTGCCATAGGGAATTTAATGCCCCATATGGTGGCCATTTTACATACATGACCCCATAAATGATTTGACAGCCTGTTGTGCTGACAAAAACGACGGGAAATGCTATTTCCAACCCTATCGCAAAGTTAATGCGCCCTGACATGGTCGCTCGATAGCCCGATATAACACGCCGTTTTTTTTCCCCTAGTCACCACCGCGCGCGTGTTATATCTGGGTATAGAGCGGCCATGTCAGGCCGCATTAACTTTGCTATAGGGTTGGATATAGGAGTCGCCCAAAAACGACATGCCTAGCCTCGCAGAACACATGAGCTGACAATCATGCGTTTGGCATCATTGGTTATGTAAGAGTTACAACCGAAACCTAAAACTGGAGTAAGTTGGTTTGGGTGGGTGATTGTCATTCACAAAATGATGAGGGTTAGGTAACTAGGGGCTCGTTGGTCAGGATGGAGGATTTTAGTCATTTTGACTCTGAAGGGTTTTGGTTTGATAAAAGTCTCTTCCATGTGGACGAAGAGTTTCAGGAATTATTGCGGTGTCAACTCCAGGAATGCCGCAACTATTCGACACCAGAGGTAGGCCTCCAAGTTTTGGTAAGTCCAAAACTGATGATGTGGAAGAGCCTATTGTTGGAAACAACAATTCAGCACATGACCCCGGTACTCTCTCGGGCTCCTCAGGTTTGTCTAGGGTTTCTAGGGTTCCGTCTGAAGAGAGTCATCTTCAGGGTTTGTCGCAGGACTCGTGGGTTATCTCGGTTCCTGGAAAATTATTTTTTGCCCATACACCACAGTTAAATCTACCGAGCATACACATCATTGTCAGTTAATGTATTCGGTGAAGTCGGGCATGCCATTTTTTTCAGCACCATAGCCTTTGTTGTTCCATCCTGAACGCATGATTTTACTACGGAAATAAGGGTATCACGTGTTTGGTTCACCTCACCATACCGTTTCAGTCAATGACCACGACAATCCAACTCATACGATTTGCGTGACTGTAAAGGAGCCAACTCACATTCCCATTTATATAAAGCCTGAGGGGTGCTCCTGAAATTCAGAATTCTATTTAGTGAATGGATGTATTTTATTATTAGTTTTTCCCTTAATGAGGGTTTGAAGATAACTGTCACATGTCTACAGCTCAAATGTTAAAATTTCGATTACTTTTGGACACTGTTCAAACCAAACAGTGATGGAGTGGTATGAGAGTCATGCATTATGGATTATGACCCCAAGCATTACATTATGCGAGAAACTTGTGTCGCTCATTGAAATGGGTAGGATAGAAAATAATGGATTCCACAGGTAATTTCTCTAAATGAAATTTTGCTGATTCTCTCATTGTGATCGGAGATGGTCTACTGTCACGAAGTCTCTGTTCTTTTCTTTTCTCTCAGCTTTTATATCTAAGGCTTTATATATATGAAATTCTGATACAGTAGAACAATTTCAACGATTAATTCACTTTCATTAGCCCAACCTAGTGATGGAGGTTCAAATCATAATTTGAATCACAGTGGACAAGAGTACGAGGTATGGATTTTTACGACCGTACCATGTTGATGTATAATATGGATAGAAACCCTGCATTCTCACCTTGATGGATTTATTCTAATAAATCTTTCTAGTAGATTAGTATGCTTCATTTACAGGGATTCCAACCAAATAAATTTGTTGTCACAAACTAGAATGCCTTACCCAAAAGGATTATTTCTATTCTCATAGATGAGTAGCCTTTCCCAATAAGATTCCAACACAAAACTGGCCTGAGCATTTGGCTAACCCGTTACGCTAATCATGTTGATGTTTTGTACTTTGTTTATGGTTCATGGTTCTTTATAGACAACTTGTTAGGCTTAATCATGTTGATGTTTTGCACTGTGTTTATGGTTTATGGTTCTTTATAGGCAATCTGTTGGGCTAATCATGTTGATGTTTTGTACTTTGTTGATGGTCATGGTTCTTTATGATGTTTTTCACTTTGTTTATGGTTATTTCTAGGCAAATTAATATGTCATACTGTAGCCATGATACCCTTTTGGGAATGGAAAAGGAACACTGTGCAGTCAGTGAAAGATGTGAAATAATCAATTTCAAGATCCTACTTATAAAAAAAAACATATATGTTAGGAGACGGGGAATACAAAAAACTCAAAGCCATGTTTTATTATGAAGTGACTCAATTTCCTCTACCCTTTATGGACATTGGGCTTCATTGGGTTTCAATACATTTTTAACCTTATTTATCTTATAATCATGCCCAGAGTGTCATGAATAATTTTATACAATATTTGCAAATGTTACTGATGAGCATATAGACTATTTAAATTAGAAAGTATTATACATCTGCATAGTAATCTGATTATTTTGTTGATGTGATAGAATATGATACAATGTTGTCGTCAACTAGTTAACAGAGAATTCGTTTGTGGGAAACATGATTGAGGAAGCAGAGTAAGTTTCATTGTTGTTTTCTATTATGTAAATCATGATTGTGCATATTTTCATTTTCACCTGTTAATTACCAATTGGCAATAACCATATCAAAGATATTGATAATCATTGGTTTTTGTGCTCGTGCATAAAATGTTCCATCTGTATCAAATCTGAATATGAAAGTGGAAACAAAATCACGACCTTGCCTTGCTTGGATTGTCTCCATCATATTTGTGGGTCACGATGACTTCTTGTTATTCTTAATCACTCTAGGTAATTTCTTCTTTCTTTTCAAGAGGGATGTTGTTAAGAACCATGAAGCGAAACTTTGGACTGTAGAGAGAGTGGTTATTAAACCCATATTACATATATTTCACTCAATTGAATACGACAAGAAATTCCTTGCCCTATGATTGAAAACTTTCTATGCAACATTAGAAAGTTGAAATATGAAAAGAAATTCCATGTCCAGTTATGAAAGTGGGGCCAAAATCATGTCCTTTCTTGGCTTACATTGTCTCTATCATCTTTGTGGGTCACAATGGCTTCTTAATCACTTCAGATTATGTCCTCTTTGTAAGTAGGATGTTGTTGAGAACCATAAGGCTGAAACTTTTGTTAGTAGAGAGAGTGGTTATTAAACCCATATTACATATATTTCACTCAGTTGATGACGACAAGAAATTCCATGCCCTGTGATTGAAAACTTTCCATCTAGCAATAGAGAGAGTCGAAAGAAGACAAGAAATTCCCTATCCTATTATGGAACGCTTTGGTTGATTGGAACAATGGTTATTAAATCCATATTACTTATTTTCATTCACTCACTTGAAGATAACAAGAAATTTCCTGCCTTGTCATGGAAAACTTTCCTTAATTTGTTTTGAGGATTTTAAACAAATAACACAAAAAAAGTTCTATCTTGTTCAGTATAAACATGCAATGTGAATTTATTTGTAGTAATTTATAATGCCAAAATGATAACTATTTATCTTGTTGAAGTTCACAAATATTGTAACGATGTTAACTTGAGACTCATTGTGTGGTTAAGAGAATGATTTAGTTATTTATTGATACCACTTGTAACACTTCCCCTCCATAACCAGGGATGATCACTATGTTAACTAAGATCCATTATGTGGTTAAGAGAATGATTTATATATTTATTTATTTTTACAGTGTGTGCATTTCATTCTAGTGATTTTGCGGAATATTACTACCACTATTGATTGGTATATGTGCTCATATGAAAAGCAGACATTGGCTACAAATGATCTCTCACTGAATATGAGAATGCTCACAACGTCCAAGTGTTAAGTATGAGATATTTGTGCCTCTTTGGTATGAACTTTAGGGTCTAATGATGAGTTATGCATAGAGTTATCGGGGTTGATTTTGTAATACATATAAGAAGGTGAACTTATTTTAAATAAGCAAACTGCAACAAGGAAAACAATGTGCAAATGTCGAGTGCAGGGTTGGTAATATCTTTTAACAATTATGCAAGATTGGTCAACGAACATTTTCTTAAGTGGGTCTTCCTTTCAATAATGAGATCTGTCTTGCAACTTATGGTGCTCATGCATGCCCAAATTATTAAAAGAAGAGAAGTGCATAGCCTTTCAGCTATATTGGCATGCAAATTCACCTCCAAGTGCACTTCATTTAACATCTAGTCCATAACTCCAGTCACATGGTTTAATCTAATTGTCTTTTCTTATGAGATGCCTCTGAGTCATGGCTAAAATATGACTAGTTCGTTTGTCCCTTTAAAGAAGTCATAATGTTGTTCCCAATGTTTTTTTTCATGAATACAAGATGGACAATAGATAGTAGCATGCCACACCTTCATCCGAGTTTAAGCAGGAACACAAAAAATTACATATATAACCATAAACATAGAGATGTCGCAAAAATAAAACTTCATTTCATTAATATCAAAGAATTGAAATATGCTTACATACAGAATGGAAATAAACTAGCTCGAGTGATGGTAGCTTATCTTTGAGAAGAGATGTGGTGGCTACATACCTCTGAACTATGTTACAATGAGGCTAGAAGGTCTATTTATTATGGAGAAACAAGGGAAAACCCTAAACATCCAAAACCCTAACCCTAGGAGATGAAGCACCAAAAATATAGGCCTTGTTTGGGTAAATTGATACATTAATTTCCTGGGGTCATAACTTTGGCATACAATCTCCATTTGACACGCAAATACCTCGTTAGAAATATATATCCAAGGAATGCAACTACCGTTGGCTAACACAAGTGTTGGGGCCTTGTGAGCCCCAATTTTCCCAAAAAACGTCGTTTAGGGCCTCAAAACGGATCCAGAAGTTCAAGACCCAAAAAACTGCGAAAAATAGTAAACTATGCTACAATCTAGGAAACTGAAAAACTGAAAGAAATAATGGTGGGGGTCCAAGTGGAATAGGAAATTGGCCACCAATATCCACCTAGATCATTCCTCCCCCCTTAGGAAGAAATGGTTCCCATTGTGCCATTGTGTTGAGTTCCTCCATGCGATAAGGAAACTTATGCTGAACTTGGTCCCTAGTGAGCCACTTGCCCTAGTGAAGGAGTTGGCATGCTTTGACAACTCGATATAGTTGAATCCTTTATTTTCAGGTGTTCTTGATCTTTGTGTTGGCATTATGACTCAAATTTAGTACTATGACACAAGTGTTGTCCTTGATGGCAACTCACTCAGAAGACAGATCACAGTTCAGCAAGTTAACAACACAGAGTTACAGATCAGATTTCACAGAATCAAGAAAGTAAGGTATATGCAGGTTCACCTTGACAAAGTAGCATATACACGCAGTTTAACAGACCAAAAGGAGCGTATACGTACACACACACCTTCATAGAATGAAAGGCGCATATATCTTGAAAAACTAAATTTTGGTCCAAGGTATTTGGTCCATGGTATTTTGATCCATGGTAATGGTCCAAGATATATGGTATGAGGTATTGACCCTAGGTATTGGTCCTAAGTGGTTTTGGTCCATGGTATTGAGTAAGGCTTAAGACTATAAAAGGAGGAGAAGATCCTTAGGCAAAGGCACTCAAGAATTGAATATTTGATGAGGAGTAAGATCTAGTATACAGGTTATTGGGTTATGGTGCATAGCTGGATCTGAACCGAGGATGAACCTTAGCGCTTGATGAAGGATAAGATCTAATGTTGGGTCAAGATCTTAAGGCTTGAAGTGAATTATCTTTATGTGGTTTGATCATTTATTTGAATAACTGGCGCATGTTGTAGTGTGTAAATATGATGATCTGGGTATAACTAAAGTATAGAATTGTTGTAATGTTTAAATCATCATTTACAGATTTTTACGCAGGTTCACTTTAGAAAAGGCACGTATACATGCTGGTTCTGCATATCAAAACAACGTATACATCTTAGATTTGATTTATATATTTGTAAGCAGGTTCGCCTGGAGAAAAGAGCATATGCACGCATGTTTGACACATGGAAGTGGTGTATACCTTATAATCTATGTTTTAGCTACTTCTGTTTGCTGTTGCAGTGTTTTGGGTTCTGGCTTGGGTTCTGGTTACTATATTCTAGTTACTGCATTTTGAAGGATCAGATTGAAGGGTTGTCAAAGTGATTGATTGATTCAGTTGTGGTTGGCGCAAAAGAGATTGGTTGATGCAGATATATTTGATGATTGAATGATGTTATTGATGGATCCATTCTGAAAATTTATGAAACATGATCCCTGGAAGAAAAGAGAAGGTTGTAGCCTTTTGTAGGTCGGCACCTACGTACTAGTCAACATATCAGCTAGTACAAGAGCTAGGGGGTTGTAGGTCCCTTCCAGGGGAAGCTGGAGAACGAGAGAAGGTTGTAGCCTTCTGTAGGTAGAAGCCTGCGTACTGGTATAAGACTGCACCAATACAAAAATTGTAAAATGAAGTTTCTTATTATTAAAAAGAAGATAGAGACGATTGCAGTAGGTGGTTTTCACCCACATTGGGTTTCCACCTTATATCTTGTGTTCATGTGTGTGTTTGTATGTTCTGTTTTTACTACACCTGGTTACTGTTTATATGGTTCTGATGTACTGATTAAAGATCAACATATGATGAATTAACTGAATCATAAGTTTGCTAGATATACACTAGTCGCCTTAAACATAGTTGTGTATACACGCGAGTTCCATTAACTGAAGTAGCATATATGAATCTGATTATGGAAATGAAAAATTATTGACTTGCTAATACTGATTCACCCCCCCTCAGTATTATTTCCAACAATTGGTATCAGAGCAGGTCCTTCACAAGAAGCTTGATCGCTTGAAGTAAAATCTATCATCATGAGTAATCAAGAAAGAGAGGGATCCATCAGACCTCCAATCTTTGATGGAAGCAACTTCATTTATTGGAAGGTAAGAACCACAGTATGTCTTCAATCTCTTGGAACAAATGTTTGGGAAATCGTGGAAGGAGGATATACATTTCCATCAGCAATTCCTACAGATGCGGAAGGTAAAAAGCAGTATGAAACCAATGCCAAGGCTGTCAATACATTATTGAGAAGTTTGCCACAATCAGAGTTTGTCAAAGTTATGCAGCTCAAATCTACCAAAGAAATACGGGACAAAATCGTTCTAAGCTATGAAGGAGACTCTCAGGTAAAACATACAAAACTACAAACTCTCATAATTCAATATGAAACTCTCAAGATGCACAATGATGAAAGTATAGCTAGTTACTTCCTACGTATAGATGAGATTTTTAATTGCATGAAGAATTTGGTTGAAGAGATAAAAGAAGTTACTTTAGTTGAAAAGGTTTTAAGATCCTTGTCTGCCAAGTTTGAATCAAAAGTATCTGCCATAGAAGAAAAGCAGGATCTTCAAACTATTACTATGACACAGCTGCACAAAATCTTAATTGCTTTTGAGATGAGAAAAGGAGGTCCATCAGATCTGAGAGAAGCCGCATTTAAACCTTCAGGAAAAGAAGAACTCAATGAATCAAGACATATTTCAGAAGAAGAAGAAGAAGCAAACTTTGTCAAGAACTTTCAATGGGGTTCCAGAAGATTCAGAGGTAAACTACCTTTCAAATGTTTTGCTTGTGGAAGAGTCAGTCATTATGCTGCCAAATGTCCTCATAAAGATAAGTTTGATAAAGGTAAGGAATCTGCAAAATAAAATAGAAAACAAAGTGTAAGTAAGAAGAGCTACTATACACATGAAGATAGCGATGGTTTATCAATTAATGATGAAGATGAAAATAGTAATGACTATAGACTTTTGATGGCTTTTGAAGATGATGATTTCTTGGATGCTTTAGATGAAGATGACCTTTATGAAGAAATCTCTAAACTCAAAATTTGTGTAGAAGAAAAGAATGTGATTATAGATACTTTGACATTCCAACTTGTTGAAAGAGAAAAACACAATGAAAAACTAGAATGTGAAATTGTGGGTCTAAGAAAGGATATTGAGAAAACAAAAGCTCTCAAACTTAGATTTGCTAAAGGATCAAAAACCTTAAATAAAATTATCAAAGTGCAGTGTTCTCCTCTGATAAAGAAAGGTCTTGGATATATTGAAGAAGCACCTCAAGCACAGAAGACATCAACCTCCACTAAAAGCTATCTTGATGCAGCAAAGAGCAGTGAATAGTTTGACAATCGTCAGCAAAGGCATAAAGCAGATCACTAGGTAAATCAGGCTCAATTTACTTCAAGGATGAACAGAAGCTACAACCAACCTCAGGTAAATCATACTCAATCTGCTTCAAGAATGAATATCAATAGAAACTACAATCACCAGGTCAGTAGATTTGATAATCGCAAGAACTTCTTTAATGGCCAATGTTTTTCATGTCATAACTTTGGACACAAAGCTGTTCAATATGTTGCTTAAAAGACCATCATGACTAGAGAAGCACGAAATCAAAGGAATGTGACAGGGATTATGAAAAGGTCCTACACTAACTTTTCTCTTCTGAAAATGAAATAGAATGCTCTATCTGCAACAACTTCGGTCATGAAGAATTTGAATGCAGGAGTAAATTTCGACAAACATCTCAGAAGGAGCAAACTCCATTAATACCCAAAATATGGAGAAAGAAAGAACCACAAACAGAAAAATGTGGCATAGACTTGTATGCAGAAGGACAAGAAAATCAGTGGTAATCGACAGTTGATGCTCAAAACACATGACAGGTGACAAAGAAAAACTTCACTCATATAATGCCTTAGAAAAGGAAAAGAAGGTCTCATTTGGAAATGACACTCCTGCTGTCATAAAAGGTAAAGGTTGTGTTCTCTTAAAAGAAAAATTTAAAGCTAGGAATGTTATGTATGTTGATGGTTTAAAGAATAACCTATTGAGTGTCAGTCAAATGTGTGATTAAGGAAATGAAGTAGTATTTCGATCAAATGGATGTATTGTGCGTGAGCTTGATACAGGAGAAATTGTGATCAAAGGTATAAGAACTCCAAACAACTTATACATACTCAAGGGAGGACAACAATAGTGATATATAAGCACAAATGATGAAGACTGGCTATGGCACAGAAAATTGGGGCATCTAAGCATTTCTCAAATAAGGAAAGCATGCAGATTCCAGGCTATTCGTGATCTCCCTGATATCATCATTCCAGAAAATACAATATGCAAATCATGTCATTTCGATAAACAAACTAGATCGCACTTCCCTGAAAAGGAAGGATCAGATAGTAAGCCTCTTTAACTTGTTCATACTGATTTATGTGGACCATCAAGGAAAAAGTCACCTCGTGGAGAAGAATACTTTATATTGTTCATTGATGATTTTTCCAGAATGTGTTGGATAGGACTTCTAAAGCATAAAGATGAAGCATTTTAAAAGTTCAAAGCCTTCAAAGCTTTGGTTGAAAATGAATCAGATCAAAAAATCAAATGCCTCAGATCTGATTGAGGAGGGGAATTTACTTCGAATGAATTCTTTGACTTTTGTGAAGAACATGGAATAAAAAGGAAATTCTCCACCGCAAGGACTCCTCAACAAAATGGAGTGGTCGAAAAGATGAATAGAATTGTTCAACAAATGGCTCGTGCTATGCTAGATGAGTCTGGAACTCCTGCAACCTTCTAGGGTGAAGCTGCATTCGTTGTCGTCACTATTTTCAACCAAGCAAATGTTCGAGTAAACAACACTCAAACTCCACATGAACTTTGGTATGGTAAGACTTCTACTGTAAAATACTTCAAAGTTTTTGGAAGCAAATGTTACATCAAAAGAACTAATGAAAAACTTGGTAAGTTTGAACCCAGAGCAGATGAAGGTATTCTCCCTGGTTACTCTTCTCGAAGTAAAGAATATAAATATTATAATAAAAGACTTGGGAAAGTTATTTAAAGTATTGATGTTGTGGTTGATGAAGCATGCAAAAATCCAAAACAAGTAAAAACCGAAGATTATGAAGAAGATGAGGATTATCCTCCCACATCAAATTACACTAATTCTAAAGAAGAAACCAATGAAGCACCAGAAGAAGAGATAATGGTAGAAGAAAATACTTCGTCCAGATCTGTTCAGAAAAATCATCCAGAGACTCAAATTTTGGGACAGAAAGAGATAGGTGTGTAGACAAGAAGAACTATTACAGAAGCTTCAAGCTATCTAGCATTGCTATCCTCCATCGAACCTCAAAATGTAAATGAAGCATGCAAAGATGAATGTTGTGTCAAGGCCATGAATGAAGAACTTGAGCAAATTGAAAAGAATAATACTTGGGAATTAGTTCCTAGACCTCATGATAAGAATATCATAGGAACTAAATGGATATTCAAAAACAAGCTGAATGAAAATGGAGAAGTTATTAGAAACAAGGCCAGACTTGTTTGTAAAGGATATTCTCAAAAAGAAGGTATAGATTTTGAAGAAACTTTTGCACCTGTTGCTAGAATTGAAGCCATAAGAATGTTCCTTGCTCTTTCTAGTTTTCAGAAATTCAAAGTATACCAAATGGATGTAAAATCTACCTTTCTTAATGGAGACTTAGAAGAAGAAGTCTATATTGAGCAACCAGATGGATTCATTCTTGGAAATGATGAAAAACTTGTATGCAGACTCAAAAAGGCTCTCTATGGTCTAAAACAAGCTCCAAGGGCCTGGTATTACCGTCTTGACAAATATCTCCATCAACAAGGTTTTTCAAAGGGATCAACTGATAGCAATCTATATACAAAGATTGACAATAATAAATTGCTAATACTTGTTGTGTATGTTGATGATATCATTTTTGGTAGCAATGAAGAAGCTATGAGTCAGAATTTTTCTTCAGTAATGTAGCAAGAATTTGAAATGTCCCTACTTGGTGAGCTTACATATTTTCTTGGTCTACAAGTTCAACAAAATAAAGATGGTATTTTTCTGTCACAAACCAAATATCTCAAACAAATCTTGAAAAAATACGGCATAAAAGATTCTAAACCAGTATGTACCCCAATGGTAACAGGATGCAGTCTCATCTCAAATGATGAATCAATAATAGTACATCAACCAACTTACAGATCCATGATTGGCAGTCTTCTTTATCTAACAGGTACCCGACTAGACATCATGCATGCATTAGGAATAGTTGGAAGATTCCAAGTAAATCCAAAGGAATCACACCTTCAGGCAGTCAAAAGGATTTTCAAATATCTTCAAGGAACACAAAATTTTAGTTTATGGTATCCTAGAGATACAAATCTTACACTTCATGCATATATAGATGCAGATTGGGCAGGAAGTGTTGATGACAGGAAAAGCACTAGTGGTGGTGCATTCTATATGGGTTCCTTAGTGTCTTGGTTCAGCAAGAAACAAAGTTCAATTGCATTATCTACAGCTGAAGCAGAATATGTGGCTGCTACATCTTGCTGCACACAACTCCTTTGGATGATGCAAACATTGCAAGACATTCAGATCACATGCACTCCACCCATCTCCATTCTATGTGAAAATACAAGAGCCATCAGTGTTTCAAATAATCCAGTCATGCATTCCAAGACCAAGCACATACCCATCAAATATCACTTTCTACGTGAACAAGTGCTTGAAAAAAAGGTCAAATTGGAGTATGTTCCCTCCAAAGAACAGGTTGCTGATATATTCACCAAACCACTACCCAGAGAGACATTTGAATATCTCAGACAGAAGCTAGGAGTAGTTGATGCATCATCCTGTTGTTAAAACCTATCTGTTTCAGAGAAAGGTGGGTATACACGAGTTTCATGAAGTGTAGTCGCATAGATATGCTGGTCTCTGTGGATACAGTCATGTATATGTTGGTTTGAAGAAAACAGTTGGCCAGACTCAGGAAGAAAGGGGTCTGATATGGTTCAGCGAATCATTTGCTCTGCTGGATGATGATTACAGTTTGTGGATGACATATGGAAATATGTTGGCTCTCATAAGTTGTTGATAACCTGCCCTGATGTATATATGATTGATGATGATGCCTTGATAACTCTTCTATTATATGAAATGATCAGATCTGACAGTGATCATCTGACACAGGTTCAGGGGGAGCATATGCTTCTAATAATGCATTGTTGGCATTATCTTAGAAGATCTTGGTACAGATTCACACAGTTGTTTTTTATTCAGGTGGAACAGGTTCAGGGGGAGAACATGGTTACTGGTCTAGATGTTGCTGATGATTATCATGGTCTTGTTTAAGATATTTGGTCTCTGTTATATATGTCATGTATATCTCTTAATGTAAGGGTCATGAAATGACCTAATTTGTTACCCCACTATGCATGGGATGGATGATGTAATTTTTTTTGTCTTGACATGTATAAACAACTTGGTATATCCCCACTTGGTTGGGAGATGGATGTATGTATGAGTCATTGGTGATGGGAAGGTCATTTATGATGTATGTATAGATTCATGTTCTTCTTTTAGATCTTGCTTATATTCAAGGGGAGCATGGACTCGATCATAGGAGCTCATTCAACACACTTCAAATATCAGAGATTTCAACATGTACTCAGGGGGAGCATGACCCTTTGCCCTTGATGACAAAGGGGGAGAGTGACTTAGTGTTGCCATTAAGTCCAAAGGGGGATATTGTTGGCATTATGGCTCAGATTTGGTACTATGACACAGGTGTTGTCCTTGATGAAAACTCACTCAGAAGATAGATCACAGTTCAGCAGGTTAATAGCACAGAGTTACAGATCAGATTTCATAGAATGAGGAAAGTAAGGTATACGCAGGTTCACCTTGACAAAGTAGCATATACACGCAGTTTAACGGACCAAAAGGAGCGTATACCTACACGCGCACTTTCACAGAATGAAAGGCGTGTATATCTTGGAAAACTAAGTTTTGGTCCAAGGTATTTAGTCCATGGTATTTTGGTCCATGGTATTTTGATCCATGGTATTGGTCCAAGATATATGGTCCGAGGTATTGACCTTAGGTATTGGTCCTAAGTGGTTTTGTTCCATGGTATTGAGTAAGGCCTAAGACTATAAAAGGAGAAGAAGATCCTTAGGCAAAGGCACTCAAGAATTGAATATCTGATGAGGAGCAAGATCTAGTATACAGGTTATTGGGTTATGGTGCATAGGTGGATTTGAACCGAGGATGAACCTTAGCGCTTGATGAAGGATAAGATATAATTTTGGGTCAAAATCTTAAGACTTGAAGTGAATTATCTTTATGTGATTTGATCATTTATCTGAATAACTGGTGCATGTTGTAGTCTGTAAATATGATGATCTAGGTATAACTGAAGTCTGGAATTGTTGTAATGTTTAAATAATAATTTACAGATCTGTACACAGGTTCACTTTAGAAAAGGCACGTATACACACTGGTTTTGTGTATCAAAATAGTGTCTACATCTTAAATTTGATTTGTGGATTTGTACGCAGGTTCGCTTGGAGAAAAGAGCGTATGCACGCAGGTTTGACACATGGAAGTGGCGTATACCTTATAATCTATGTTTTAGCTGCTTTCTATTTGCTGTTGTAGTGTTCTATGTTTTGGTTACTGTATTTTGGTTACTGAATTATGAAGGATCAGATTGAAGGGTTGTCAAAGTGATTGATTGATTCAGTTGTGGTTGGTGCAAAAGAGATTCGTTGATGCAGATATATTTAATGATTGAATGATGTTATTGATTGATCCAGTCTGAAAATTTATGAAACGTGGTCCCTGGAAGAAAAGAGAAGGTTGTAGCCTTTTGTAGGTCGGCACCTACGTACTAGTAAACATATCAGCTAGTACAAGAGCTAGGGGGTTGTAGGTCCCTTCCAAGAGAAGCTGGAGAACGAGAGAAGGTTGTAGCCTTCTGCAGGTAGAAGCCTACGTACTGGTATAAGACTACACTAGTAAAAAAACTGTAAAAGGAAGTTTCTTATTATTAAAAAGAAGATAGAGACGATTGCAGTAGGTGGTTTTAACCCACATTGGGTTTCCACCTTATAGCTTGTGTTCATGTGTGTGTTTGTCTGTTTTGTTTTTACTGCACCTAGTTACTATTTATATGGTTCTGATGTACTGATTAAAGATCAACATATGATGAATTAACTAAATCATAAGTTTGCTAGATATACGCTAGTTGCCTTAAACACAGTTGCGTATACACACGAGCTCCATTAACTGAAGTAGCATATATGAATCTGATTATGGAAATGAAAAATTATTGACTTGCTAATACTGATTCCACCCCCCTCTCAGTGTTATTTCCAACACTATGTGTCCATGATCCGATTAGTTGTGGCTTGTTCCATGCATCTTGGGTTTAACTTTGTTGGTGTGAGTTGTTTTGCAATGTCAGATGTGTCCAACAATGGTGGAAAGTAGGGCCGAAGGCAGTCCACATTGAACACTGGGTGTAGACCAAGTAAAGGCATAATACTGAGCTTGAAGGAATTGTCCCCTACTACCTTGGTGATGGTATATGACCCATAGCATTAGCTCTGTCCAATATGTCATGGACATGTTGGAAGATGTGTGGAATGTTCTCAATGAATTTGTTTGCCTTATCAGCTTCAGACTGGATATGAGAGGAATCTGCTTGAGTAGATGCAAATGGTATGGCCACGTCAATGGGACATAGTGATTGTAATCCCAAGCCAACCTAAAAAGGTTTGTGGCCAGTCGAGCTGTGGAGAGCTTGGTTATAGCTGTGTTGGACATAGGGGAGGCTCTCATCCTATGTGCATGGATGCTTTAAGTTGTACATGCACAAAATGTGTTCAATCATCTTGTTGACGACCTCTTTCTAGCCATCAGTTTGGGGATGGAAAGTTGCCGATTTAGTGAGCTTGGTGTCCAGCATCGACTGGAGACTGGACCAAAATGTATTGAGGAACCTGTTGTCCTAATTTGAGATGATAGACTGTGGGATACCAAAGTGTACCCACACTTGTTCAAATAAGAGTTTAGCAGTGGCTTCTACTGTGATATTCTTCTTGCAGGATGCAATAATGGTCATCTTTGAGAATCTGTCGATGACCATAAAAACACAGTCTTTTCCATGCTTAGTAGAAGGAAGGTCTGACATGTAATCCATGGAGATGGGTTCCCAAGGTCGACTAGGGGTAGACAACGAAGTATAAAGGCCTTGCTTCTTGATGGTCGGTTTGTAATGGTGCAGGTAGTGTAGGATCTGATGTACTTCGCAACATCTTGTCAACAATTCGACCAATAGAAATACTTCTACAATACTACCATTGTTTTCTCAACCTCGAAATTCCCAACAACTAGACTGTAGTGCACTTCCCGAATCATCTTGGCACGCTCGCTTGAAGGAACACAAAGGTGTCCCAGGTGGCATAACAGTGCATCCTGGAGGTGAAAATATAGAACTTGTTGACCCTCTAAGAGCATCTGGTATGTGTGCCCAAATTTTGGTTCGTTTTTGTAGAGAAGTGGCCAATCCGAAGTCTCGTGCCCACAAGAGTTGAGAACGGTGGTTAATGCCATGATTGGTGGTCAGATGAGGTAGTCTGTAACATCATTGGTGTTTCCCTTCTTGTACTTGATATTCAAATGGAATTGTTGCAGGTATGTGGACCACTTATGATGATGATCATTCTGCAACTTCCCCTGTGTCTGTATGAACTACAGGGGTCAGTGGTTTGTGTGGATGACCGTTTCCTTCCCCAAAGTGTAATGCTTCCATTGTCAGCAGGCCTGCACAATGGAATACATCTCTTTGTCATAAGTGGGATACTTCTAGACAGTGGCTGAAAGTGTCTCATTTTGATATGCCATTGGATGCCCCTGTTGAGTAAGGACTGCCCCAATAGCATAGTCAGAGGCATCTATCTCGATCTCAAGTGGTTGTTGCAAGTCTGGTAATATGAGCATTAGTGCAGAGCAAAGGTGATGTTTCAACTCTACGAAGGCCTTCTGTTGAGATTCATATCAAAATAATTTTTCTTTCACTCCTCCCTTGGTAACTTGACTCAAGGGCTAAGTGATATGAGATAACCCCAACACGAACTTGCGGTAGAAATTGGAAAGACCCAGAAAGTTGCGGAGCTCTGTGAGAGTGGTTGGGGCTGGCCAATCCTAAATGAATTGGCTCTTGGTTGGATCCACATGCACCCCCCTTTCATCAATAATGTATCCTAGATACTGAACCTAGGTCATGCCAAAAGTGTATTTCTCCAAATTGGCACACAACTTGTGTTGCACAGTGTTTGGAGAACCTGTCGGATGTGGTGGAGGTGCTCTTCCCAACCTTGGCTGAAGATCAAGATGTCATCCAAGTATACCACTACAAATGAGTTGTTTAATGTACACAAGATGTCATCGATCATCCTCATAAAGGTTGCAGGAGCATTCGTCAACCCGAAAGGCATAACCAACCATTCAAAAATGCCCTCCTTGGATTTGAAGGAAATCTTCGACACATCAGAGGGTTGGATTGGTACCTGGTGATATTCAGACTTCAAGTTGATCTTGCCGAAATATTTGGCCCCCTTGAGTTGGTCCAGAAGGTCATCAATTCATGGGATCAAGTACCTATTCTAGACAGTGATCTTGTTCAGCGCCCAATAGTCAATACAAAGTCTCCAAGTCTCATCCTTCTTTTGTACCAACATGATCGGGCTCCCACAGGGTGATGAACTCAGCTGGATGTGACCTTTCTGCAACAACTCTTGAATCTGCCTCTTGATGTCTCCGTTCTCCATAAAAGAGAACTGATATATTGGTCCATTGGGAAACGATGCACCTGAGGTCAAATCGATGGAGTGCTTGACTTGACAGTGCAGAGGCACCCCTGCGAGGGAGGTGAAGATGTCCTCATACTCCTCCATGACCTTGTCCATCTATTGTTTTTGTGTAGAGGAGCCCTTTCTGGAGGTTGTGGCCATCATATTCTTCTTTCCCTAAGGGCGTATCATCAAGAAAACAAATTTCCCAGTTTTGAAAATGAGCTTACTGCATTGTTTTGCAGTAACCAAAGAGATGACAATAGGCGGTGCTACCTCCAGTATCCTGTAAAACTTATTTCCCGAGGTAAAAATAACATCGCAAGGCCTTGAATCATACAAAACATGTCGCTTCCACAAGTATGGTTGGCCTGATAATACATCACAAACATCAAGAGGAGCAACATCACATAACACCTCATCTGTGAAGGGCTTGATGCTGTATGGAAGGCGACACTACTGGCTAACGTGAAGATCCCCTCCTTGGTGAAGCCACCCAATAGTGTATGATTGTGGGTGTGTTATGGTCAGTAAGCCCAACCACTTCATAATCTCTATTGAAATGAGGTTCTTTTGGCTCCTGCTGTCAACAATGAACTGTAGTGGGGAGCCCTTTACCCACATATGGGAGTGGAAGAGGCGCTCCTTCTCCTCTGGATTTTCGAGTTCCTCCTTCTGGATCTTCGTGGTGTAAATGGTGGCATTGGAATCTACATATATAATATGCTTCCCTTTTTCATTCCCCTCGTCAGGTTCTGACTTAGAGTCGGAACATGCATCTAATTTAGAAGCCTTCAACTCGGCCTCAAGTGATTGCTTGGCCCGACACTCA
Organism: Pinus tabuliformis; assembly: GCA_031772625.1. Taxonomy (NCBI): domain Eukaryota; kingdom Viridiplantae; phylum Streptophyta; class Pinopsida; order Pinales; family Pinaceae; genus Pinus; species Pinus tabuliformis. Next base: position 1,086,885,934 of record CM062816.1, read on the forward strand.
CTTGTGTTTTGAGTGGAGCTCTTATGGAACTCACACCACTTTCCCATGTCCTTCCCCAGCTTCACGGTGTTGTTCTTTGCTTGTAGCTTTGGCGGGTTGTCCTGGGCCACCTAGTCTTGGCTTTGTCCTTTGTTCTACAGTTTGGGGGCACCTTTCCCTTGCTGTAGATTCACAGATCAAAAGTCTCGCTTTTTCTCTTTAAGATTCTACTCGATCTTGACAATGTATCGATGCATTGTATCAGGAGATGTCAAGGAATTCTATCTCATCTTGGATGTATCTGTGTAGGCAGTCGTGGTACTTGAGTACCAAATGTTTCTTAGAATTCTTGATACTCAACTTCGTGCGAAGAGTATGAAAAACATTGGTAAAATCTAGCACGTCTTAGTCCCTTCCTTTTTGCAGCATGGTCCACTTTATGTATTTATCCTCATAGCTCCCAATAGGGTAGTACTTCTCTTTGATGGCATTCTGGAACAAATTCCAAGTGGCGTTGCTGAAAACAATGAGGGCGTGGTGGTTGACTTTAAGAAGGGAAAAAGTAAAATTTTCACGGCTGGAAAAATAATGAATAGAAAATATCTTTCTAGTAGATTTAACCATTTATCTATGACATCTACATCTATTTGGCCCTCAAATATGGGAATTTCAAAGTTTACTTATACCTTAAAAGGATTGGCGCCTCCAGAGTGGTTGTTGGACGTGGATGCGCCACTGGTGGGCAACCATTGAAGGATATGGGAAAAGTTATCCATCATCACATTCGTTTGCTTCTTGAGGGCCTCCTCGAGCAATATTTTGATAATATTTCCTTCTCCTTTGTATTTATTTTCTTCCCCCATGGGTGGCCATCGGGGTTTGCGAGGTTGATCTTGCAAAGGTTCAACCAAATCAAGCCCTAACTCCTTATACCCCGACCTCATTGGGGACATTCAAAGAAGGATCAAGAAAGAACAGACCACTCTGATACCACTGATTCAAATTTAAGCAGGAATGCAACAAATTACAGATATAACCATAAACACAGAGATGTAATAGAAATAAAACTTCATTTCATTAATATCAAAGAATTGAAATATGCTTACATACAGAATGGAAATAAACTAGCTCGGGAGATGGTATGTTATCTCTGAGAAGAGATGTGGCAGCTACATGCCCCTAACTATCTTATAAGGAGGATCAAAGGCCTATTTATTATTGAGAAACAAGAGAAAACCCTAAACATCCAAAACCCTAACCCTAGGAGATGAAGCACCAAAACTATAGGCCCCGTTTGGGTAAATTGGTACATCAATTTCCTGGGGTCGTAACTTTGGCATACAATCTTCGTTTGATGCGCACAATACCTCGTTAAAAATATCTATCCGAGGACTATAACTTCCGACCAGGAAACACAAGTGTTTTTACCATGTTGCCCTGGTTTTCCCAAAAAACGTCGTTTAGGGCCTCAAAATGGCTCTAGAATTTCAGGACCCAAAAAAGATGCCAAAAATAGTAAACTGTGCTACAATTTAGGAAATTGAAAATTGATAGAAACAATGGTGGGGGTCCAGGTGGAGTATTTGGGTGGCCACCAATATCCACCTAGATCACACCTTCTATATTGAAAGGTAAAATACGACTAGTTAGTCTGTCCTTTGTAAAAAGTCATAATGTTGTTCTTAATGTTTATCTTCATGAATAAAAGATGCACAATAGATAGTAGCATGCCACACCTTCTATACTGAAACTATTGAGGGAATAATCATACATTTTGAGGGCTAGGATTCATTGGAACAAGACTTCTTTCATTCCTCACAAACATACCTGGAATAGTATTGGGTGTACGTCACAGTTTGGAGCAATAGTTTGCAGTGCATAATGATCCCTTTATAATGACCTAGATATTATGCTAAGAAATGTACTGTATAAAAAGGGGTCCCAATACATTTGTAGAAAAGAATGTCCATTCTCTCTTTAACATGTGCATATCAATTAACCCCAAAACTGTAAGTAAGACTGAGATTTATATCACTTTGACAACCTCAAACAACAATTGGATCATAGAGAGAATACATGTCATGAACGATATTTGAATCGAGGTGAAGATGATAATATTTCTATCAAAACCTGAGCCAAATATAATTTACTAGATAATAGTCAATTCTACCAAATAACCTCTAAAATTACAGGGAAGATTATGAGATCTATGTTTTTCTGATAATTCAATGAGCGCAAAACATGGAATGTATGCACATGACACCTATGTCCATTTTTAATAGAAGTTAACCCACTCTCTATCAAAGCAAAGGACATTATGTTGATTTTCTAGGGCACTTGCTAGAATTAAGCTTTTCTTTCTTGATAACTACTTCAATGATCAATTTAAAAACTAGTTTCATATAACATTAAATTCAATATCATTTAGGCAGTTATATAGAAGAAAAACACCAACTGATAAATACGAAAGAGCAATAAAGTAACCATCAAAAAAAGAGACAAGAGACACATAAAATTAGGCACACAGCTAGGGCAAAGCCCACAAGGGGAAAACCTAGAAAAAGTTCTTCCTTGTGTGTGAGAGAGAGAGTTTCTAGATTAATCAATACATTATAAATAACAATAGCAGGATAATAACCAAATGAGTAACCAAAACCATGATGAAATGTTATGTCAAAATTCAAGTCCCTGAAATTTCGGTTCTCCTTAAAATTTCAGCCTCTCCAAAAATTTTGGCCCTCTTGTAATTTCGTTGGATCAGAGATGCATGAGACCAAATTGATGTTTCCAAATGAGGATAAATTATCTTTTTTATATGGCCTTCAAGTGGGGCTCGAATGGGTGCCACTTAGGGGCCCAACCGACTTAATAGATTTAGAGACCAACTTAAAAATTCAAATTTCCATTTATTTTTTAAGATGAAAATACCAACCATGGCTACCATATTTTTCAACACTCCCTCTTAGCCAGGGAGGTGCTTTTCACTCTCTCTCTCAAGATCAATCTTCCTGACCAATCATAGGTCCCACAACCCACAACTTAAGGAAGATATCACAAATACAAATCTCTCTCTGTCAGAATCAATCTCCTTGACCAATTATAGGTCTCATGGCTCACAACTTAAGGGAGAGATCATCAGTGTCATCGTTAGGAAATATACATAGCATCCATATCAAATCATCTCTTGGACCAAGAGGTCTCACAGTACACAACCTAAGGGAGGAATCAAGAATACATCTCCTGGACCATAAGGTCTCACGACACAACCTATAGAAGGAATCAACAATACATCTCCCATACCACAAGGTCTCACAACACACATCGTACAATAGGAATCAATGATACATCTTCCAGACCACAAGGTCTCACGACACACAACCTATAGGAGGAATCAACAACACATCTCCTAGACCACAAGGTCTCTCGACACAACCTACGGGAGATGGTCTAGAATATGATGCTATGTAATTCTCCCTCTTCAAGGAGATTATTAGTCATTCCAGTTTCTTTACACCGACAACTAGTTCAATGTAGCCATGGTGGATCTCAGTACTTTAACAAACATTTCAGCAAACAATGATATTCGATTGCTTATTCAACTTCAACCATAGCTTCTCTCATAATCAAACATCATCAACTATCAACAAACAATAATAGGATTATAAAGATAGAATTAAAGAAGGTGTTGAAGCTACGGTGCATGGATATTGGGTGGAATATTCCTTTGTTTGAATGAGTGTAATGGATTTTGTGTGACAATGAATATCATGAAGTCAATATGAAACTCATGCAAACCATTTATTAGAGATAACTCAAATTAAATTGTTCAATAAATTCAAAGACAATCACTCTAATATGGATATCCCAATTAATGCATTTGTGAAAATTAAACCATGGAAATTTAGGTCAATCACTATTTGTGTTTATGTTGTTACAATATGAAATTTGAATTATATTGTGACACTTGATCTTGGTAAATTTTTTTGGAAAGATTTGGTTCTTCCTCTTAGAATTCATGCTTTGAGTCCTCACATTATATGTGAATGAGAAGGTGATAAGTTGTTTTAACTCAAATAATGTGTTGGTAGAAAGAAATGCAATCATTGTGGAAATTTGTACTAATCCATTTTAAACACCCTATTGGCATGAATAATCCATTATTATCAAATATCACTACCAATTGGAAGAGATATTAATATTTTACTTTCAATACCCCTTTTTCTTATTGAAGTGTTCTTTTTAGAAGTATTGATTCGCTAGAAGATCAAATTCATATTATGTATTAATTGCAGAAGTTTGAAATATATATTTATAATTACACAAAGCATTCAAACATAGCCAAGTGGAACGACTTACAATTCAAACAATCTCAAGGAGTTTTTTTGTTTTTGTTTTGTTTTTTTTCACTAGGGACAATTTCCTCAGTAGTTATTTTTGCAAAGAATTACATATTTTACTATATAGAAAGAGATAGAGTGAATATTATCGTTATAACCAATTGTTTATAATTTTTTTCGAAGAAATAATGGTAACTTTCATTATATAGTGAGAATTGCATTAAGAATGCGCACTCATGTGCATGCAAAAGAAGGCCATCCAAACTCACTAGATCACATAGAAAATTAGGACTGAGAAAGCCCTTTTTACATGTCCAAAGATAATAAAAAGTATCTATAAACTAAAGTGTCTATTAGCTAAAACTGTGTCTATCTCCAACCTCATTGACTTGCACTTATAATATCTCACTGGAAAATCAATGACCAAGATCTAACCATAATCAATGACTCATATCATCTTAGACTCCGTCAAATGAAATTTCTGGAAGTCTCTAGAGAAAAATCGATTCCCTCAATTAATTCTCATTAATTAATCAATTATCCTAAGCATTTTTAAATTATTGATCAATTAATTTAATTGAGATGTTTTTAAGTGTTTTCTCTTGAAACATTTATAGGTTTTGGAATCCTTGTGTTCCTTAGCCTCTCTAACACCTTAGAGACTAGAACACATGTCTGATGTGACCATATCCTTCAAAAATTAATAATGATCATGTGATTAAATAGTATAATGTTTATATTAATAATCATTGCACACATATACACATTTTGTTCAACATTTTTGATGTAATCTATGATTAATTGAAATGATGTAGCGTTTAATTCAATAAACATTAGATATGGTCACATGGTTGTTTATGCTAACTTAAATCCTTGCAGCTATTCTTTTGGTTATACCACTTGCATAAGAAATCAAACATTAAGAATTTTAGCAATTTTTTTGATATTAAACATGGAAAATGAGAGCATGATGGTGTAAGGGGATGCATAACAAAATCACTTCGAAAGTATATGACCAACTTTGTTGACCAATTTGTATTAGCTAATCAAGTTGTTCTATAATGTGAATTGGATTAAAACCGTGAACTTAATTGGTGGTTAAGCAATATTCATAGATGTGAATATATTTTGTTATTTATAATGGTGATAAAAATGTCAAAATATATTTTAAAAGTATTGGCCATTCAAATCTTCTTGTTCTTCAAATGAAATGTTCTTTTGGCCATTCAAATCTACTTGTTCTTCAAACCACATGCTCTTTTGGCAGACTGGAATCGAAAAAATATATAAATAAATTCCATATGATGCTAAGACAAGAAATTTACACTCTAATAAAATAAAGGTCTTTGAAAAGGGGAACCAATCATGCTTTTGTCCAATTCATATCGATGGCATAAATTCCCTATAGATCCATGAAAACATAATTACTAATTATGTTAAACCTAATAAAAATAGGAAAATACCACTTGCAAGCTTGAAGGAGTTGCAATTGGAGAACCCTAGAGTATCCATCTATGGTGATAAGGTTTTTTCTCTTGTTAGAGAAGATCATTTTTAACCACATGTGTGATGAGCCCCAATTTTTGGTAACAATTTGGGCTCATTTGGCCTACTTACCTTGCTCAACCTTCATTTTTTATCACTTATGCATCATTTCTTAGTATATTTGTGTTATTTGTAGGAAGAAGGGCAGTCATTATGCCTATGTGGCTAATACATGATGATTTCAGGTTTTTTGACATTAAATGGAGCAAAGACCACGCAGATGGAGACAAGGAGACAGCCAAGGTGGCATTGCGGGTTTATAGGGAGGTTGTCCACAGCCTTGAATGACCTTCCTCGTGATCTCCACCCCAACTCCGAGCTCCAACAACTATCACCACCGAGCTAGAAGGCAGCCAACGGATTCTACAGGAACAACAATTTACTTTTAGTTGGACAGTCAAGCCCCACTAATTGAGGAGGCCAGCTTGGCCCTCATCATGTATAAATATTGAGGCTGTAGCCTTCGATAAAGACTCTTGAACCTTTGTTGTAGATTTTGAATCACGAGCTGTAGCTCTGTTTTTTCTCTTTGTAAGCCAATTTTGGCATGTTGTTAGACTCATGATTATGATCTTTTAATAAAAGGTAGGCAGATTTGGATTCAATTCTAAGTTCTTAGAGGAGCTATAGCTCTTAGGTTAGGGCCCAACCTGAGAGCAATAGACCTCCTTTTCTTTGTATTGTTACTTGTCTTTCCTTTCAGCATTTCATTTCTTTGCCTTGACATGCATTTGGAAAACACAGTCTGCTGATTCAATTTTCTTGATGTGATTAAGTAGGATTAGTTTCTGGATAAAGTGCTTTTAGCAGCTTAGATTAGAGTAGGAGGATTAGAATTCATCAGAGCTCTAAGAAAAGGTTGATCGTGCACTCACTGCCACCTCTGTTTAGAGATTGGGGGTGTAGACCGTGCCAACCACCAAAAAACGCAGTCTTATATGTTCATGCAAGCTTTAAAGACATATTTCCATTGGTAGAAGTATCCATGTAGTTAGATCTTGAGCAATAACCCCTTGTTTCAGCTCCATGCACGATTACTCTCTTAACTTACATCGTTTTTCTTTGATTTTTAATAAAACAGATAGAATAGGATGATGAATTCTCGGTTTTGTGCAAGACAGAGGTGATTTGTTTCATTTACACTGCGCAGCACCACTTCAACACTTCCTTATCCTCCTCAGTCATCCCTAAGCCATCTCCTTACCTCGCAGTTAGATCCTTTGCCCACCAACTCTTCTATTATCCACGTTGCCTCATCTTTTCGGTCTTCCATTGCCTCTACCCTTCTATCGACCAACCAGCTTTATACACTCTCTCCCCACCTCATCTCTCTGTCCCTGAGCCATCTCAAGCTCCCCTTTCATCTTACCTATCCACCCATACAGCTCCTTCACTCCTTCATCACCCAAAACTCCGACTGCAGAACATCCTGTAGAAGTTAGTAGACTTCCTGTAGAAATCCCGAGCTTCCTGTAGGATCCCCTGCAGACATCCTGTAGAAGCCTGCAAACACGGTTGCCAAGCACCTAAACATTGTGATCTTCTGTGGAATGATGTTAGGGATCCCCTGGAACCTCTCAGAGTCCTCCTGACCTTTCCCAAGCCTTCCTCCACTTTGAACTACCCCTGCACAGTCAAGACCCAGTAAGAAGCACAATCATAATAACTCCAACCACTTGAGCAGAAATAAAAAAAAAAACATGTTCTCTTCAATGGAAGTAGTTTAAATTCATGCATCTCCTCTCACTAGAAGTAATGGCATCATTTCTAGAAGTTGCATTCCCACCATTGCATCATAAGGATTAAGCTAGTCAGATTAGGGTTTACTAGGGTTTCCATGTTTGGTTGGCTTTCAGTTCATTCTTGCAAAGTAGGTTAATTTCCTTTGAGATAGCCTTCGTTCATCATTTAGAAAGCTTCTTCTGAGAACATATAGAAGTTGGCTTGAGCCCTAGCGGACTTGTGCCAGCTGACCAAGTGACAGCTGCGACAAGAGCTAGTACTTGTGCATACAGCACCGTCGCTTCCAAGTTTGTTACGAACTACCGGGTTGATAAAATTAGAGAAGGAAGCTACAGGAATTGTAGCATTATTGCTACAATACTGGAGCCCGCCATCTTTTTGGCGCCGTTGCCGGGGAAGCGTCAGAGTATTAGTAATTGTTGCTTTTCTTCTGTTTTCTTACTCTTGCCTTCTGCCAAGTAGTTTATTTCAATTCCATTCTGCAAAAGTAGCATAGACATTTCCTGCTTTCATAGACTAGCATTTCAATTCCGCAATTTCAATTTTGCAAGCATAGATTAGCCTTTCAATTCTGCAAGCGTAGACTAGCATTTCCATTCCTGCAATTCCATTTGAGCAAAGTAGATTAGTTCTTTCCTGCTTTCATTTCAATTCTGCATTTTATTTCAGCAAGATAGTTAGTTGTAGATCAATCTGTTTCAGTTTTGCAGGTACCAAAGAAAAACAAAAGCAATCAAAAAAACAAGTCTTTCCATTTCATGCCTCGTAGGAATCGAGATAAAACAGGCAAATTCCTACCCAACACCCCCACCACATCACTGAGTCACCCTTCTCTCTTCTTCAGTGACAGTGATCCAGAAGAACCTATAGGTGAACCTCCTGAGATATACGAAGATCCTATAGCAAAAGAAGAATTAGAGACCATCCCATCTGAAGCTATGGCTGACAATAGAGGAGAAGATGAGAGAATAGAAGGTGCCTTCCCCATCCAAGAAACCAATGGAGACATGAAAATGAAAAACATTAGTCCCTCCGCTCTACCTCACTTCCATGGACTGACTACTGAAGATCCTGATACCTTCCTGTTTGAGTTTGTTGTCCTTTGTAGAACCTATGACTATACTGAAGATGAGCAGAAGCTGAAACTCTTCCCTTCAACTCTTAAGGATGCAGCATTACGCTGGTTCATGGGCTTACCTGGGAATAGTATCACCACTTGGGCTCATATGCAGCAAGCTTTCAATACCAAGTACCGGGACTACTGTAGATCCAAGGAAACCAAGGGAGAAATCTTTCGGATGACCATGGGAAATGATGAGTCCTTAGAGGATTATGAGGAGAGGTTCCAACTTAGCTATAAGCGGGCCAGGTGCACACTTGACCCTGAATCCCTCAAGTTGGTCCTGCTCCGAGGAGTCCCTGAAGACCTTTTAGATACCCTTCACAGTACAACACTCCTCCCGCCATTTTGCCTCCACCACCAGTTCAACCTCAACCATTACCTCCTGCTCCTCCAAGGCAACCTCAAATGCCTGCTCAACCGAACCTGAACCCCAACAATAGACAGGCCCAGCAGGTATACATTGGGGAAACATCATGCCCTACCTATGCTGTGTAGATCTAGGAGATCAATCTTCGATCTGGAAAGACTCTTCCGGATCGCCAACCTCCTCCCCTAGAGGACGAGGAGGACAAACAGGAAAGTGAACCAAAGGCTATTCCACCCTTTCCTGAAAGACTAACAGCCACCACACAACCCAACCCAGAGGAGGATGAGCTTCTGGGAGAGCTCAAGCAGTTGTGTGTGAAAATACCACTTCTTCAAGCCATCAAGGATGTGCCAATATACAACAAACTGGTTAAGGAAAGGTGTTTCAAACACCCAGGCAGGCGAAAGAGAGATGCTTCAACCATCAATGTCTTAGGACAACTATCTGACCTTATGTTAGGACAAGTCATCTGCCCAAAGTATCTAGATCCTGGGAGTCCTGTAGTAGATGTCCACATCAATGGCACCATCATACCTCACACCTTGATTGATTTGGGGGATACCATTAATGTGATGACCAGGGATACCATGTTCAAACTCAATCTTTAGGGTTCCTTGAGGAAGACCTCGACAGTCCTGCAACTAGCATATCGCTCCACCGTGACTCCCGATGGGATTGTGGAGGATGTCTTGGTCTCTGTCGACTCTTGGGAATACCCTGCAGATTTCTTGGTCCTGCAACCCAAGGCAAAGCTTACTGGATATCCTCTTATTTTGGGAAGGCCTTGGTTAGCCACTGCAGATGCTTACATAAGTTGCCGTGCAGGAAACATGACCATCAAAAACGGTCCTATGTCCAAGCAGCTAGTCCTATACCCTCCTGCCCAACCCTCCTTAGAGCATGACTTACCACTGTGGTTGGAGGAAGGAGAAGAGGATGAGGTGTACTCAGCACCTTTGTGCACCCTAGATACCACTAGAAGAGACCCCCCAACCGAGGATGACTTGATTGAGACTTTGATCCAGAATCCACCTTCCAGTGCACTATCCTTAGAGAAATTGGTGGAGGACGCCCAAGCCAGCACCTTAGTGGACCTTTGTGCCACCAACCCTGTCACTCCCAGAGTCAAGAATGTGGAGTTCGGCCCTGAGAGAACGTTAAAGATCAGCTCCTCCCTATTTCCTTCCCAGGAAAAGGAGCTGTGTAGCCTGTTGGCCAGTCACCTAGATGCTTTTGCTTGGAGCTATAAGGAGATGAAAGGGGTCCATCCTTCGGTCTGTACCCATCACATATACATCAAAGAGGATTGTAAACCGGTTAGGCAACCTCAGAGGCGAATGAATCCAGCCCTTAAGGACATTGTCAAGGAAGAATTGCAAAAACTGTTGGATGCCGGATTCATTTACCCCATCTCAGATAGTGAATGGGTGTCCCCTCTGGTGTTGGTTCCCAAGAAAAATGGGAAATGGAGAGTCTGTGTGGACTACCGAGAACTGAACAAAGCTACCAAGAAAGACCATTTCCCTCTACCTTTCATAGATCAAGTGTTGGATGGACTGGCAGGAAAGAAGTTCTTCTCTTTCCTGGACGGGTTTAGCGGGTACAACCAAATCCAAATCAGCTCGGAAGACCAAGATAAGACCACCTTCACTTGTCCTTGGGGTACCTTTTCCTACCGAGTTCTTCCCTTTGGGCTATGCAATGCTCCTGCTACCTTCCAGAGAGCTGTCTTGAGCATCTTCTCGGAGCTGGTCCATGATGCGGTGGAAATCTATATGGATGACTTCACTCCTTATGGGTCCAACTTCCAGGAAGCATTGTCCAATCTGGGAAAGGTCCTAACCAAATGCATTGAGATGAACATGTCCCTTAGTCCTGAAAAATGTGAATTCCTGATGACTGAAGGGACCGTGCTAGGCCATACCATTTCTTGCCAAGGGTTACAAGTGGATCCTAACAAAATTGCTCTCATCAAGAAGGTTCCACCTCCCCAAAAGGTAAGGGATGTTCGGAGTTTCTTAGGATTAGCAGGGTATTACAGGAGATTCATTAAAGACTTCAGCAAGCTAGCCTCGCCATTGTTTGGCCTGTTGGCAAAAGATGTGGAGTTTAAATGGACTGACGATTGTCAGAGGGCGTTGAATGAATTAAAGGACAAGTTGGTGTCAGCCCCAATCTTGAGAGGTCCAAATTGGGCCCTACCTTTCCACATCCACACTGATGCCTCGAACAAAGCCATAGGGGCAGCTTTAGGACAAGTTGAACAAAAACTTCCATATGCCATTTACTTTGTTAGCAAAAACTTGTCCAAAGCCGAACTGAATTACACTGTAACCGAGAAAGAATTCTTGGTTGTGGTCCATGCACTGAACAAGTTCCGACATTATATTACTGGCTATCAAACCTTTGTACATACGGATCATGCTGCAATTAGATATTTAATGAATAAACCAGATGTGAATGCTCGTATTATTAGATGGTTACTTTTGTTGCAGCAGTTTGATTTGACCATTGTTAACAAACCAGGTAAAGAAAATGTTGTTGCTGACTTTTTATCTAGATTGGATCTGTCTGCAGATGAGGATGGAACAGTGGATGACCAGATGCCCGATGAACATCAGTTTGCTATCTCAGTACTCTCTCCATGGTTTGCTGATATAGCAAACTACCTTGTTTCAGCACAGTTCCCTCCGCACCTATCTTCAAGAGAGAAGAGCAGAATCATCAGAAAAAGTGCCTCATTTACTTGGATCGGGGGCAATCTGTTCAAGCTTGGCCCTGATCAGATCTTAAGGCGTTGTGTAAGGGAGGAGGAAGTCTTTGATATCCTCCTCACCTGTCATGATGGGCCTTGTGGAGGACATTTTGCAGCAAAGAGGACTGCCTTCAAAATTCTGCAGGTGGGCTACTATTGGCCCACACTTCACCAAGATGTCAGAAGATATATCAGCCGATGTGACCAATGCCAAAGAATGGGGAAACCGACTCAAAGGGATGAGATGCCTCTCCAACCTCAAGTGACTCTTGAGCCATTTGAGAAGTGGGGTATGGATTTTGTGGGTCCAATCAACCCTCCTTCGAGGCAAAGGTCTTACATCATTGTGTGCACTGACTACCTGACAAAGTGGGCAGAGACTAAAGTAATCAAAGCAGCAACAGAAGAGAAGGTGGTCGAGTTCTTAAGAGAAAACATCTTCTACAAGTTTGGCTACCCAAGAGAGCTGGTCACCGATCAAGGGAGCCAGTTCACATCCAACCTAATTGAAGACCTGCTAGCTCATCACAAAATCAAGCATAGGACTTCCACCCCCTATCATCCACAGGCAAATGGGCAAGTGGAAGTCACCAACAGAGCATTGGAAGGGATTTTGACTAAGGTGGTGAGCAGCAGTAGGAAAGATTGGGCGGATCGCCTGATTGAGGCCACATGGGCTTACAACACCACCTGGAAGACGACCACCGGCTTCACACCTTATGAGCTGGTCTATGGGAAGAAAGCTTTGCTGTCCATTGAATTTGAATACAACACTTTGAGGATGGCAGCTCAGCTAGACCTAGATCTCAACCATGCACAACAAGAAAGGTTATTACAACTGAATGGACTGGACGAGCACCGGATGCAGGCCCTCCTTCACTCAGAAGTGGTTCAACTTCAGAGAAAGGTGTGGCATGACCAACACCTCCATGACAAGCAATTCCAGCCGGGAGATTGGGCCTTGTTGTATGACTCCAGGTACAAAGATTTCAAGGGGAAGCTGAGAACCAGATGGCTGGGACCATATGCAGTGGAAAAATGTCATGACGATGGATCTGTTCTTATTCAGACCATTGATGAGGAAGCCATCCCCATGCTTGTCAATGGGCATCGATTGAAGATCTAGAGGAAACCTCTCTCCAGGCAAGAGTTCATCAAAACTATGGAGAAGTCAGTGTTGGTCATAGAGAAGGGTTCTGCCTCTCCTTTGGGCATACCCTGAAAGATTCAAAAAAAAAATAAAAAAAATAATAATAAATAATAAAGATCCTTGGGTGAACACCTTTCTGAGGCTCCCAACCCAGGTGGTATCAGTGAAAACCTCATTGAGGCGCCCCTATTGTCTTTCAAACAAAAAAAAAAAGAGATTTAAAAAAGATCCTTGAGTGAAAACCTCTCTGAGGCGCTTAAGGCAGATGGCAAGGGTGAAAACCTCATTGAGGCGCCCCTGTTATCTTTCAAAAAAAAGGAGAGAAAAAAAAAAGAAAAAACAATAAGCAAAAAAGGCGAGGACAGCAAGTTTATAATGTGAAAATGCATGCAGGTTGCAGGTGTTCTATGAAGGAGAGGAGGTCTTTTAACGCAAAGCCAAAGATCCTTATCATGCTGCCAGGAGACCTCACCAGCACCTCCTCCAAGAATACTCATTTTCTCCAAGGTATGTGCACAATTTCATCACGGCTTGAGTCTTCTACAGGAAGATGCAGACTTTCTACAGGAAGGTGCAGACTTTCTACAGGAAACGCAAACTTTGTACAGGAAGTTCTGTATTTCTACAGGAAACTTCCTGTAGAAGTTTGGGACGGCCCAGAATTCATTTTATGAGGAGATCTAACGACCAAGGATCGGTTTGGACACATGCAAGCTACTGCTGTCACCTCTTTCTACCATCCCTGTCGACATGCAATGAAGTTACCTGCACCATCAAAGCAGATCATTGAGTTATCAAGAGAAAAGCAATTTTTGAGATGGAAAAACGCTGAGATGTCATACCATGTCCATCCCAGCCATCCATGAGCTCTGTGAACGTGATCGTGGGGCCATTGCCTTCGTCGTGCAGCATGCACCTGAGGAGGAAAAACTGTTACAGGACATCCTGCAGGAGTCCCGTAACAGTTAAGCCCGCTAGAGTGCACACCATTCACAGCGCTTGCCATATACAATGAAAACGCGGGCGCATGCAGCCGAAGCATCAAATCCATCGTCAGCGGCCTGTGAATATGAACCTCCGGGCCTGTGCAAATCCACCAGCAGCAAATAAATCCACTCATCATTGTCCAAGAACCGAAAAATCGCGCTGCGGCCACACAGGTAAGTGTCTCGACCCTTTCTTCCGTCGAATTGCATGAATTTTACTTTGAAAATGTTTGCAAGTGTGAAGTGAATGGGTTGAGCGGTTGTATGGCCATTCGACTGGCCACGTCGATCAGTTAATGGTCTAGTCGGATGTTTGGGTGGCGGTCATGGCAAAAGAAACGGGCAGTACACATGTGAGAGCAATCCTGTCGAAAAAAACGAGTTTAACAGAAGAGACGGCGGCGGATCTGCGGGGAATGATGCGGCAGTAAGGGAACTCGCAGGCAAATGATGGGCTGACGTCGTCCAATGGTCTGGCAGGGACAGCTCACCCCCGCGCCACGGATTCCGCCGATTCAAATCTAATCGGCTAGATTGCCACCCCATGCATTTATCATTCACCGTTTGAGACTCGAGTGATCATCTGGATCCCTCTGCAGCTCGATACTCCGAGTCTTTGGCCATCAGAACACCTGTGAAGCAACACCAAGAGCGCAGACCCACTGCAGTATCCCCCTGAAATCGCGCGCTGCTCCTACAGGAAAGCTGTTTCTACAGGAAGTCGGGTTCCTCATGTCAAAAGGTGGCGGATTAAAAAGGTAATCCTGAACTCTCCATGCAATTGGTTTTTGAGGGTGGCAGAATCGTCGTCTACAGTCTGGTTGTAGAAAATTGTTGCAAATGTTGTCTGCCGTGCATGAACTGTCGTCCTACAGGATGTCAGTGTAATTAAGCTGTGTTAAGGTCCTCAGGAGATAAGCTTCGTGGATTATATGCATGACAGAAGCGTAATTCTACGCTCTGTCCCAGTAGGCCAAATTTCTTCCGCATTCGCCACCTCCAGCTAACGCAGCAGTTTTTCACCATGCCGGGTGGGTTCATCAGAAGGGAACCCACTGATTCAACGAAGTTAAGAGAAAATCCTGAGGTGGTGGAGCTCTTCACACGAGCGCAATGGATATCCTTCTGTGACAAATTGCAGGGCTATGATGACGAAGTGGCAGAAGAGTTTTTGCAAGCTCTGAGGCCGAAATCTAAAACATTGGCCACCGTTAACTTCAGGGTTTTAAGCCTCAAACTCACCCCACAATTCATCAGCCGAGTTACGGAGCTCCCAATGGGATTACCATGGGATAAAGAAGAAAGGAAATTGGGCCAACAGGCTAAGAAAGAATTCTTTCCACCAGAGGAGGAATTCTCAGAAGACAAAAATGGGGTTCGTAGAACCAGTTTACTGCCACCGTGGAATGAAGCTAGCCTGCAAATTATGAAGTACATCACCTGCGAAGGCCGTTTTAGTATTGTATACGGGTACCACTTTCGGTTACTCACTGAATTAAGGCACCAGATGGATCTACCTATAGAAAACAAGCTCAGTCTCCCCTACTTTCTATTACAGTCTCTGATTGAGTGTGCCACCAAGTTGAAAGAAGGCACACCAGACCAGGTAGCCCACCATGGACTGATCAAACTCCTCGTGGAGGATGCGCTCCACACATACAAGGTTCCTCTCTCATGGGAAGCCTTCAGAAATTTGACAAAGGATGGGGATATAAAGATGCTGACCGAAGAGCTCGGTTCATCTAGCAGTGAGGAGAAAGAGTCAGTGCCCGCGGGAAAGAAAGAAACAGGCCAGAAGACCACGACCACGGAGCAGAAGAAAAAGCAAGAGAAGAAACGAGAGACAAAGGGTGCCAAAGAGAAAGATGACACACCCATCTTGACAGCAAGAGAGAAAAGGTTGCAAGGCAGAGTGGAAAAGGCTGAGAAGGTCCACATCAGCAAAAGTGCCTCGACAGCGACCGCAACCAAGTCAAAAAGCAAAACTCATGCAGCAAAGCAAACCAAGGTGGTGACACCTGTTTCTACAGGAAAGCCGAAACCGGCTTCTACAGGAAGCCCGAAATTAACTGAACAAGGGTCTTCTACAGGAAGCCCGAAATCGACTAAAATAGGGTCTTCTATAGGAAGCCCCGAAAAAAGTGAAACCCAAGGAGAAGAAAGCTGACATTCGTGAAAGGGAGGCAGCAGTTGTGCTGGCTGCCCTCAGCACACCTCCTAAGCCAAAGGAGAAGAGAAAGAGGGAGACCCCTCTATATTTTAAAGCTCGAAGAAGTGTGAGAATAAAGACGGGCAAACCACAGCCTCCGTCCAGCAGCCCGATCATCATTGAAGATGCCCCTACTTCGCCCAAGGAAAGGTCCCCCTCGAGGATATCAGTCACCTATGAGAGGGGGAGCCCGAAGAAAACTACGTGGCAAGAAAAGTTAGACCAATTGACTGAAAAAGCTCGGCTATAGGATGCCGAAGATGCTCTACAGGAAACCTTAGCCAGGCTTAAAGAAACTGAGAGAATGGAAGGAGAAGCACCCTCATCACCACCAAGGGAGGGTGAAGTAGAGCCACCAAAGGAAGTGGAGAAAGAGCATATACCAGAACCCAGCCCTCAGCCAAGTCTGAGTTCATATTACAACTTTTTAGAGGCTGGAAAAATTATACCTCAGAAATTTACTGTGCCACTGTTTTTTGCATTAGAGGAAGAAAGAGTTCGTACACACATGTGGATGAAAATAGCCAAGTCAAAGGGTGTGGCGGACATAGGTCCCTTACAGGAGCAGGTCAAGGAGGCCAGAAGTGAATTTTCCATGGCTAAACACGTGGCAAATTGCCAACGCGTGTTCCTACAAGAAGAAAACCAGAAGCTGAGATTGCAGCTACAGGAGCTGAGGGCAGGGACAGGTACATCCTCCAAGGACACCACAGAGGAACAGCAAGGCAAAAAGGAACTGAACACCGGTCTTGGGGAGCCAACCACACTTCTACAGGAAGCAGAACAACAAGCACAAATTGAGGTGCAAGCTCTCAGAGAACAGCTGCAGCAGAAAGAAGCACAATTGGCCTGCATGGCCAGCTGGGCCATGGATGCTATCCAATGCAGGCAGCCGGCCAAATCCTATGGCTTGTACTTGAAAGACCAATGGCTACAATTCCAAATCAATACCTTGGCGCAAAGAGGTATCTCTCAGCTCCAAGACCCGCAGCAATTCACTGAAGTTTGCAGTACTAGCTCATCAGAGGATAGGGCCAAATTAGCGGAGTTCTACCTCCATAATCTGGCCTTGCCTAATGTAGTTTCATGGGATCCCAATATGACCTTGGGAGATATGCAATTAATGGCATTTGCCTCATGGCTGAACCATGAGGACAAAAGAGCAGCAAAAGCCAAAGAAATCATGAACCGAGAGCTGAACGAGCCATTGCTCATCAGACCAGAACCAAGGGATCCAGTTGCACTAATCTCGGCACACCAACATTTGTCCACTGACCCTCAAGCTTCATTAAGATATATGGATCAACAAGCCCAAGCCATAGCTCATTTTGAGGACATGGAGAGACTGTTAGGAGACAACGTTGTCCAAGCATGCACACGCAGATGGAATACATTGGCACACAGTCTGAAAATCCGAGAGTACCATACCCCAACTCGGATGAGGGAAGCTCTGGTACGGGTAGCCCTCTATAAGAAATCCATGCAAAACCTCCAGGCCAGCTGGATTGGCCTTAAACTCAGCCCACCACTGCTGCTAGGATTGATGGAAGGCAGCACAGAGAAAGATGATAATGAACAGTGGGAAGAGGTAAACAGAAGGGCTGGGTTTCATATCAGCAAGGAGGACACTACTACAGAGGCTTGGGATGTAAGGGTAGCAGTAAAGGCAATGAATGATGAAGAGTTGGACTAGTTGCTCAAGGATGAGCAAACATTTTAGCTGGGGGGTGATGATGAGCCCCAATTTTTGGTAACAATTTGGGCTCATTTGGCCTACTTACCTTGCTCAACCCTTCATTTTTTATCACTTATGCATCATTTCTTAGTATATTCGTGTTATTTGTAGGAAGAAGGGCAGTCATTATGCCTATGTGGCTAATACATGATGATTTCAGGTTTTTTGACATTAAATGGAGCAAAGACCACGCAGATGGAGACAAGGAGACAGCCAAGGTGGCATTGCGGGTTTATAGGGAGGTTGTTCACAGCCTTGAATGACCTTCCTCGTGATCTCCACCCCAACTCCGAGCTCCAACAGCTATCACCACCGAGCTAGAAGGCAGCCAACGGATTCTACAGGAACAGCAGTTTACTTTTAGTTGGACAGCCAAGCCCCACTAATTGAGGAGGCCAGCTTGGCCCTCATCATGTATAAATATTGAGGCTGTAGCCTTCGATAAAGACTCTTGAACCTTTGTTGTAGATTTTGAATCACGAGCTGTAGCTCTGTTTTTGCTCTTTGTAAGCCAATTTTGGCATGTTGTTAGACTCATGATTATGATCTTTTAATAAAAGGCAGGCAGATTTGGATTCAATTCTGAGTTCTTAGAGGAGCTATAGCTCTCAGGTTAGGGCCCAACCTGAGAGCAATAGACCTCCTTTTCTTTGTATTGTTACTTGTCTTTCCTTTCAGCATTTCATTTCTTTGCCTTGACATGCATTTGGAAAACACAGTTTGCTGATTCAATTTTCTTGATGTGATTAAGTAGGATTAGTTTCTGGATAAAGTGCTTTCAGCAGCTTAGATTAGAGTAGGAGGATTAGAATTCATCAGATCTCCAAGAAAAGGTTGATCGTGCACTCACTACCACCTATGTTTAGAGATTGGGGGTGTAGACTGTGCCAACCACCAAAAAACGCAGTCTTATATGTTCATGCAAGCTTTAAAGACATATTTCCATTGGTAGAAGTATCCATGTAGTTAGAACTTGAGCAATAACCCCTTGTTTCAGCTCCATACACGATTTCTCTCTTAACTTTCATCGATGTTCTTTGATTTTTAATAAAACAGATAGAATAGGATGATGAATTCTCGGTTTTGTGCAAGATAGAGGTGATTTGTTTCATTTACACTGCGCAGCACCACTTCAACACTTCCTTATCCTCCTCAGTCGTCCCTAATCCATCTCCTTACCTCGCAGCTAGATCCTTTGCCCACCAACTCTTCTATTATCCACGTTGCCTCATCTTTTCGGTCTTCCATTGCCTCTACCCTTCTATCGACCAACCAGCTTTATACACTCTCTCCCCACCTCATCTCTCTGTCCCTGAGCCATCTCAAGCTCCCATTTCATCTTACCTATCCACCCATACAGCTCCTTCACTCCTCCATCACCCAAAACTCCGACTGCAGAACATCCTGTAGAAGTTAGCAGACTTCCTGTAGAAATCCCGAGCTTCCTGTAGGATCCCCTGCAGACATCCTGTAGAAGCCTGCAAACATGGTTGCCAAGCACCTGAACGTTGTGAACTTCTGTGGAATGATGTTAGGGATCCCCTGGAAGCTCTCAGAGTCCTCCTGACCTTTCCCAAGTCTTCCTCCCCTTTGAACTACCCCTGCATAGTCAAGACCCAGTAAGAAGCACAATCATAATAACTCCAACCACTTGAGCAAAAATACAAAAAAACGTGTTCTCTTCAATGGAAGTAGTTTAAATTCATGCATCTCCTCTCACTAGAAGTAATGGAATCATTTCTAGAAGTTGCATTCCCACCATTGCATCATAAGGATTAAGCTAGTCAGATTAGGGTTTACTAGGGTTTCCATGTTTGGTTGGCTTTCAGTTC
This sequence comes from Pinus tabuliformis, assembly GCA_031772625.1. Lineage (NCBI taxonomy): Eukaryota > Viridiplantae > Streptophyta > Pinopsida > Pinales > Pinaceae > Pinus > Pinus tabuliformis. The sequence goes on from CM062816.1 coordinate 1,086,905,695, forward strand.
ATTCTTGCAAAGTAGGTTAATTTCCTTTGAGATAGCCTTCGTTCATCATTTAGAAAGCTTCTTCTGAGAACATATAGAAGTTGGCTTGAGCCCTAGCGGACTTGTGCCAGCTGACCAAGTGACAGCTGCGACAAGAGCTAGTACTTGTGCATACAACACCGTCGCTTCCAAGTTTGTTACGAACTACCGGGTTGATAAAATTAGAGAAGGAAGCTCCAGGAGTTGTAGCATTATTGCTACAATACTGGAGCCCACCAATCTGCAATATGTATTTCCTTCCTAAACAACGAATAAATCAAAGGTCAGGAGCTGGAAAATGATGAAGACATCTCATGAATGAATATTCAAGGATGGAATTCCATTATGATGTTGTTTCTAAGCACCATTCCATTATGATATTTAGCATTAATAACATATCACATGTTTGGTTGGTTGTGTGAAAGCTTGCTAGATATCTTAAAGATGTGTTTTTTCTTAATAGTTCATGTTTTTAATTTTTTAATGGTTTGTTTCATTGGAATGATTAATGATTTATTTATTGATTTGGTTTTTTAGGTTTATTATTTAATTAAATATCTTGTTTTATTGAAATGATATATGCTTTAAATAATGTTTAACAACTTTGCAATAAATGTCATTCTAAAGTGTAAATCTATACATATTCAACAAATTCTATTTATCTTTGTTTTAAATTGAATGATATTTGAAAAAATGACTTAAATCTCTCTGAGGATGGAGAAGGGACGCGCGAGCGAATATGGGTAGGGTATCGTGTCTACAGTACGGGACACTGCAGCTGGCATCAGACAACAGAAACACATGTAGGCCTCTCGATGGCGATGGACACCCAACCTTACCCTTTGTCTTTTCTACTGTAACGAATGTTTTACCAAAGTCACTGTGTGTTGTAACCCTACCACTCCCACGCCCAGTGTATAGGCCTTTGTTTCCACTATCACCCACTCTAATCGTCGCTCCCTCGTCATTACCCTCAGGCAGCTGGCGATTTGTGTTCCCTGACAGCTATGGACCTCGATCTCATTGACTACTTGGAAGAAATGCTGCTAGAAGGCTCTATTTGGTCAATCCCGCATGTTACTGTGGATGGCATGGCCCCGGTTAGCTACATGTTGACAGAAACCATCGCTGGTTTACCTCCGTTTTCAGGCCCTTTGAATCCTTTGGTGATACTGTCAGACGACCCCCCGACTTGGCAGGCCCTTTCCACCCCTCCATCGTCACCATCCTCACTATGGTTTGCCTCAGGTGTCTTAACCCTAACCTTGTGGATAACTATGTTGCTCTACCCTCCCACCCATCATCCTCCATCTTTATTAATTCTTTACCCAACTCATCTACTTCCACCATCTCTGAACACCTGATCACACCGCATTCATCTGCCCCCCATTCGACAGCTTTTCGAACATCCCTCCTTTATCAGACACCCTTCCTTTTGACCCTCCCCCTCCTCCAGAGGTTTCACCTGTTTCTGGGGAAAATTCTGATCGCTGGGCTGATACAACAGTTGAAACGCGGCCTCGCAAGAAATCCAGATGTTATAGATCAAAAGTTGAATACATCATTCTCAGGCTCGAGGAGGATATACAGCTAGGGGATACCATGGATTTCAAACACAAAGTATTGGTTGGAAGAATATGAGGTTGGAACTAATCTACGGCCCTTTTAAAGTCATGGGCCTCTGAGGTCTTGGGACACCACCTGGCCGACATAACTACTGTGAAAACCTTTGTGAGAGGCTGGTTCGCGTGAAGGTTTTCCAGGCCTGATCACACGAATTGGGTATTATCTTCATTCTGGTACTTTGAGCATGCACCTGTCCTTCTGAAGAGATGGACTCCACTGTTTGACTCGGAAACAGAGTAGGTAGGGGTCGGCACTATATGGATTAGATTTTCGGGGCTCTCATTACAGTTTTGGTCTAAAGACATCTTCCGACGCATTGGGAATTCTCTAGGCATGTACATGGAGTATGACAAGTCTTATCAATCCACGGGCATGATGGCCTATGCCAGGATATTGGTGCACATGGATACCAGAGGGGGTTTACAAGAACACATCACCATACAATGGAGGTCATACTCTCGGAAACAACTTTTGGACTATGAAGGAGTACCTTATAGATGTCGAAGATGCCATAAGGTGGGTCACATATACAAGGATTACCCCCTGAATAACAAGGTGGGTCAGAGGTTAAATGAAAAGGAACTGGGTACACCAAACCCTCAAACTCAGCCACAATCTATAATGGAAGTAGAAGAGCAGCCATAACAAGCATCAGCAGAAGAAAGCAAGGTACACGAGAAAGAGACAAAGAAGAAGCGTGGGAAAGCTCCACTTCGGCCACCCTCTCCACCTCTGACGAGAGCTCAGGCGGCTATAGGGTATGCATTTTCCACGGGTATGTCAACTCCTATACTCTCCACTACTTTTATTTCATCTGAATCTCATGGTAATTCTTCTACACACTCTCTTGCTAAATCCTCTACTTATATTTCGGATGCTTGCCATTGTACTGCACGAGCTTCTGGCCCTCACCATCCCCCTGGCTCCATCCAGAAGCCCTCTATCAATCAACACTATCCTATCATGTCCCCCCCTCTTGTTTACACTACCTCCCATCCATTCATCCCGGAGGCCCCTACACATCCTCTTCTCGATCCTCATATTAGCACCGAACCTCAAAACCCCCTGCGCTCGAGGATCCATTCACAAGTTCTTGATGCTATAGGATTTGTTATTGAATCAACCCCCTTGCTTCCTAAACCACCTCGGGGGCACCCCTCCTCACTCTCCAAAGCTAAACATCTGGTAGGGGAGGAGATCGCCACTGGAAAACAAAAAACTATAGAATGGTTTCTTAAAGCAGAGAAAACCCTTGACCTCCCCCCCTATGAAGATGCTCTCCTTTAATTACCGAGGGTTGGCTAGCCTTGGGAAAAAATTAGCCATGAGACGATTCATTGCCTCGGAAGTTGTAGATATCCTTTTTCTCAAAGAAACCCTTGGCCCTGCTAGCACCATTACCCCTCTACTCGAATCATGGTTAACAGGATGGTCATTTCATTCGCTAGATGCCACGGGAAGATCCGGAGGGGTAGCTTTGGGCATAAACAACCGATCTATTAAGCTGAATAGTGTATGGGGCGGATATGGTTTCTTAGGAGCTGATATATACTCATCCACTCTTGAAGCTGACTACAAAATTATCAACGTATACGACCCTTGTCACAATAGGGTCGAATATTAGAGGAAATTTCTAAACTCATTGATACTCCAGCAAGACAACATAATCCTGGGGGGGGGACCTAAATTTTTCCATAGGGTTTGCAGAGTCTTGGGGTCATCAAGCATAGGTGGACATGCTATCAGCATCTTTTGAGAATCTCCTGGAGGACCACAACCTTATTGACATTCTCTCTGCCAAGATCCAGCCCACATTGAGGAATAATAGAACTGGTGAGGCTATCCTTGCCAGAAGGCTTGATAGATTCCTAATCAAAGAACCTCTAGTTAATAGAGGCACCCACATCAGACAATGGGTAGGATCTGGGGGACTATCTGATCACAAACCCATCTATCTGGAAATGTAGGATGCCATTGATAAGCCAAAGGATACATTCAAATTTAAATCCACCTGGCTAAGCGATGTTGATTATATGAGGATGGTGGCCGACTACTGGAAGGCTCACCCACCTGGAGCTGGTGGGAACATTGTGGACGACTTTGCCCACAATCTGAGGAAGCTGAAATCCCTTTCCAAAGCCTAGGCTCACAGGAAAAGAATACTGGAAGACCATTTTCTCAGGACAACTGAGGAGGAAATCTACACTTTCGAGGAGAACACTGGAGGGATATTTTCCTCCCAAGAACAAAAAGATAAGATTGCCTCTCTGATGCATAAGAGGACACAAATCCTGAAGGACTGAGACGAGAGCTGGAGGTTATGGATTCGGGCAATTTGGCTTAAGGATGGGGACGACAATACCAAATTCTATCACAAATTTTCCAACATGAGGAAGGTGATCAATACAATATGGGAGTTAAAAAATGAGCATGGAAAAGTTATACAAACCTTTCGAGAGATTGCAGCATTGGCTAACTCACACTTTAAGGACATTTATAAGGTTTCCCCCATCACCACCCTGGAAGAATTGATGCGCATTGCCAAGCTCTTCCCCATATTTGTAGATCAGGAGGTAGATATGGAACTTACAAGAGAAGTCACACTAGATGAGCTTGAAGGAACCTTAAAATGGCTCAAGAAGGACAAGAGCCTGGGGACGGATGGCTGGACAATAGAATTTTGCATTGCTTTTTTTGACATCATAGGGGCAGACCTGTTAAGGATCATAGAATACTGTCGAAGGTGTGGGAGGATGTTTGAAGCCCTTAACTCCACTTTCATAGCTCTCATCCCCAAAGCTGATAAACCCTCTACGTTTGATGATTTCAGGCCTATATCTTTGTGTAATTGCATCTACAAAATCAATGCTAAGATCATTGCTAACCATCTAAGGTCAATCCTATCCTCGTACATCTCCCTAGAACAATTTGACTTTCTACAGAACAGACAAATTCACGAGGCGGTCGGGACAACTCAGGAACTACTCCATACTGTACAACTCAAAAAATTGAAAGGCATGATAATGGAGGTAGATTTATCAAAACCATTTGACAGAGTTAGTTGGCTCTATATCTGAATTTTGCTAACACACTTGGGATTCCCCCATACTTTCATTAAATGGATCATGTGTTGTATAACCAATGTCACATATAACGTACTTATCAATGGTTCGGCATCCCCCTTTTTTCATGCGGAATGAGGGCTCAGGCGGGGATGCCCACTATCCCCTCTCCTATTCTTGCTCATCATGGAGGGTCTCAGCAGACTTATTGGAGAAGACAACAGACAAGGGTGGATTGCGGGAATAAAGATCACTGATACTTGTATATTGACACACCTGCTCTTTGTTGATGATGTACTTATCTTCCTCAATGGAGGCATTGGTGACTTAACATCATTTCACAATCCTTTCATAATATTTCAAAAAGCCACGAGAATGGTTATGAATGAAGAAAAGTCCACTATTACAGCTACAAGATGCTCTCAACATGAAATACAATATGCACTTAGGAGATTTTCTTGCACTCTCCTTCCCCTGGAAGAAGGTTTGAGGTACCTCGACTATCAACTAAAGCCTCATGGATATAAAATTGCTGATTGGACCTGGCTAATCACCAAGGTTGAAAAGCACCTCAATGTTTGGTACCCTAAATACTTGTCAATAGTAGGTAGACTAATCCTGATCAAGGTTGTTTTGGAAGCAACGCCTATATACTGGATGACGTTGGCTTGGATTCCTAGAAGGATACTGGTGAGATTACAAAACATTTGTTGTTGATTCTTATGGAAGGGGAATTAGCCTATGAGAATATTTGCATGGGCAAGATGGGAGAGCCTTGCTCTACCCAAACAATGGGGAGGATGGGGGATCAAAAGACTGGATCTCTTCTCCAAAGCACTAGTAGCAAAGCTAGGATGGCAATTGCTCAACAATTGTAGCCTATGGACGAAGGTAGTAGTCTCCAAATATATTGCCCCTATCAACACTCTAGATTGGATCAGACAAGCACAAAGGAACACCTCAAACATATCCATCATTTGGAAGGCTGTAATAAATGCAATGAGTCTTATTCATAATGGTCTGACTTGGAGAATCTGATCTAGATCACTAGTTCGCATTGGGGAAGATCCCTGGGTTGGCTGTGGCAATGCACATAGGATACCTGCAGAGTTGAAAACACTCCTTGTTGATCAAGGCATCACCCACATCTGCCATATAGCCGACAATGCCCATTCTACCATGACACAATAGGCCTGGAAATCAAGGATCCTTCTAAATATTCCACTGCACTGGCAATAACACTAGCACAACTACATAACTGCATTAACAGAGGCCCATATCAGGATTATAGAAGGGGATGACGAACTAATATGGGCATATGCCAAACATGGCTCATATTCACCCAAGGAAGGATATCTGGTATTGATGGAACCTTATAAACCCCAAGCTATTGAGCCTTGGTGGAACCTGATGTGGAAGCTCAAAGCGGCTCCTAGAACTAGGCTACTAATGTGGTTTATTCTATACAACAAAACCCCGACTGGTGCAAAGCTGATGAAGCGATCTTATCTAGGACCATTTTGGTGCCACCTTTGTAGAAAATGCAGTGAAGACAATGATCACCTTTTTCTGGACTGCCCTATCACTCAAGAGTTATGGAACAGTCTACATACATCGCTTCCCACCTTATGTCGGTGGCATGGTGAAAATATAAAAGATGCATGGAACAACTGGTGGAAGGCCACCACAGGAAAGGAGAGGAATCTGCCATTACTTACATGTTGGGCTATATGGATAGCCAGGAATTGTGTCATATTCCAGCAGAAGGCTCCTCACTGGCCCTCTATTCTGTCAAGAATAATTGCCGACTATCACTTCATCCCCAAAGAGACCACCCAACAGCACAATAGGAACACAAGCCCAGAAATCATAAATACTTCTATACCATGGGCATATTTCGATGGATCGGCCCAGGATATAGGATGTGGGGGGGGAGCCATTCTACATATATCAGAAACCCATACCTTTAAAATACAAATGGGTCTAGGTAGAGGCACTAATAATTACGTAGAGCTCATAACAGCCAAATTCCTCATCCATTTTTCTCTGAACAAACAGTGCACAAACCTCCAACTCTTCTGGGATTCAAAATTAGTATGCAATTGGATAAACAAAAAATCTAACTGCAATGCATACACATTGAGGCATATCTTGGATGATATTCACATGCTCATCTTGACTTTTGACACTTTTGTTTGCCATCACATTTTCAGGGAGCGCAACACAGCTGCCAATCACCTATCTAAGGAGGTAGCACAACACAGCTGCCAATCACCTATCCAAGGAGGCAGCACATAGGAATGATGGCACTTGGATGATACATGAGGAGAAGGATGGTGTTACCTATCAGCACTATCATAGACAGTTCATAGATCTAGAGGGATAACTGAATGACTCAATATGAGTTAGGAAGTTTTTTATTATATGTAAATATTTATGTTTTTTCTTCATGTCACTTAATTGCAGAACTAAGTTGAACTATACTCTCTCTGCATAGAGACTATAATTTTTTGGTTTTTGATCAATTTTTCTCCCTGTGTGGAGCATTTATATCACCGTTAACTTATATTGGATAGGCAATGCCTTACATACTGCATATGCTCCAAATCTACAAAATGTAATTTTCTCTTACTAATGAAAATTACGACTTTTTCCATGGGAAAAAAAATTGAATGATATTATTTATTGAACAAATTCTATTTATCTCTATTTTAAATTGAATTATATCTTTTATTTATTCAACATCATATATTTGTTAGATCTTAAATCTATGCTTTTCTCATTTTATGACATTTATTTGAATGATCTAATCTATTAAAATAGTATCTATGTTTTAGTAAATGATCAATTGAATTTTATGTTTTATGTTTTAGATTGAATGATATGATTTATTTATAATTTTGTATATGAACTTTGCCTTTAATTAATGCTCAACTTTCTAGTAGTTCATGACAAAATGCTTTACCATTGAATGGACTATATATGTACTTCACACATTATCGACAAACATATTCAACCTAAGTATTAGACAAGTACCATGCATGCACTATTAAGTATTGTCTTAAGAACACATATATCACATGGGACAAGCTCAGGTATTTTCATCCCCTAATATACATCTTGATTCATTTGTATCAAGGCCATGAATGGTTAAAATTTATCTTTTCAATTTAAATCTAAATTTGATCTAGGTTGATATTGTTGGCCACCCTCCTATTCCACCTAGACCTCTAGTCGATTTCATCTGTTTCCTTGTTTATTTTAGCATTTACTATTTTTAGTAGTTTTTTGGGTCCTGAACTTCCAAAGCAGTTTTGACCCCTTAAACGACGTTTTCTTGAGGTCCTATGCAGGCCCATTGCCATAGGCAAGGGCCTACCGCAAATATTGTAGTACTCAGATATACCTTTCCAAAAAGGTATTGTACGTGCCAAACAAATATAATATGACCAAGATATGAGCCCAGGAAATTGGTTGCCCAACTAACCCCAACGAGGCCCACAAAATTTTGGTGTTACATCTCTTGGGGTTAGGGTTTTGGTTGTTTAGAGTTTTATCTTATTGCTCAATAATAAATAGGCCCTTGAGCCTCACTGTAACACAGTTCAAAGGGATGTAGCTACCACATCTCTTCTCAAAGATAGCCTACCATTAATCGAGCTATATTATTTGCATTATGATTGTAAGCACGGTTCAATATTTTCTATTAATGAAATGAAGTGTTTTTTAGCTACATCTCTGTATTTATGATTATATATGTAACTTGTTGCATTCTTGTTTAAGTTCGGATCAATGGTATCAAAGCATTCTTCTCTTTCTCTATTTTTCTTTGCATGTCCCCAACGAGGTCAGGGTATAAGGAGTTAGGGCTCGATCTAGTTGAACTATTGCAAGACCAGCCTAGTAAACCCCAATGGCCTCTGATGGTGGAAGAAAATAAAGACGAGGGGGCAGGAGATCCTTTCAAATGTTTCTTGAGGAAGCCCTTGAGTGATAGAGGAATGTGATGATGGATAACTTTGCCCAAATCCTTTGACGGCTACACATAGGCGGCGCATCTTCATCCAACAGCCACTCTGGAGGTGCCACTCCTTTTAAGGTACAAGTTAACTTTGATATTACCATATTTTAGGGCCATATATATGCAGATGTTGTAGATAAATGGTTAAATTTGTTGGAAGGATATTTTTCAGTTCATGACTTTTCCAATCGGGAAAATATTACTTTTGCACTTCTCAAAGCTGCCCCACACGTCAAGGATTGGTGGGAAACCTACAGTGAAAAAAAGGATGAGAGTGAACCCACACTATTTTCATCCACACCCACTTGGGATTCTTTTTGAGACACCATCAAGGAACAATATTACCCTGTCGGGAGCTATGAAGATAAATACATAAAGTGGACCACGCTACGACGGGGAAGGGACCAAGATGTGTCAGAGTTCACAAATGTTTTCCATACCCTTCGCACGAAGTTGGGTATCAAGGATCGTGAGTGACATTTGGTCATCAAGTACCACGACTCTCTACACAAGTATATCCAGGATGTGATGGAGTTCATGGATACTTCCTCACTCTACACGACTTACCAATACGTTGTCAAGATTGAGCAGAAGTTTAAATAGAAGAAGCAAGACTTTGGATCTGCAAATCCAAAGCAAGAACAAGGCACCCCCAAACCATAGAGCTAACAACACCACGAAGATAGAGAAGGACACTAGAAAATGTTGTGAGTTTCATAATAGCTCCGCTCACAACACAAGTGAGTCTCAGGCCAAGCAGTCATTAGTGGCCGATTCGAAGGCCTTCGAATCAGGTGCGTGTTCTGACTCTGAGTCAAAACTTGATAGGGGAAATGACAAGGGGAAGCAGATGATTGATGCAGAGCCCAGTGCCACTGTGGCCACCACTAAGATCCAGAAGGGAGGGAATGCCTCTTCCACTCATAGATGTGGGTGAAGGGTTCTCCACTACCCAAAAGAAACTCATTTCAGCAAAGGTCATGAAGCAGCTAGGCCTAAAGACTATAGCACATCCACAGTCATACACCATCGAGTGTCTTCACCAAGGACGAGATCTCCGTGTTAGCCAACAATGCCACCTTCCCTACAACATCAAGCCCTTCACAGATGAGGTACTGTGTGATGTTTCTCCTCTTGAAGTTTGTGATGTATTATTAGGACAACCATACTTGTGGAAGCAACATGGTGTATGTTGTAGCATCCATCATCATTTTACTTTAATTTTTAGTATTATTGCAAAAATGGAAAAAAAAATATTATGTTGTAACCGAAATAAAGGAGAATTCAGAAATTTAAAAGAAATGAGTTGTTTTGCATTATTGACGGCTTTTGAATGTGAGAAACCCGTGAGAATATCTGGGTCGTCCGATCAACAGGCCACATATCTGATGATAGTTGCATAGTTAACAAGCATGAGGGTTAAATCAAAATCGGACGCGATAAATTATAAAATGGAGTTAAAACCCTAGTCAATTAGGGTCGTCCACTCGAAGGTAGTAGATCCGACGGATATCGCGTCGAAAAGTGAACGAGTTTTATTTTTAAAATCAGACCCGATAAGCCTTTTAACTGCAGTTTTATTTCCTAACGGGTCTGTGGGGAAGTCAAAGGGTTTTTGAAAACAACGTACGTGATAAGGTTTTGATCAATAGGTTTAAAGTTTCGTTGAATTCCGAAGGATCAGATTGCCCATTGGATGAGTGATTGGATGGTGATCACGCTCAAATGTGCGTGAGGGTTAACGACTCAGGTGGACCCAATATGTAATGATTTGAGGCTTTATTCCTTTGTTTTCGACAATAGTGATTGGTCGGGTTTCCTTGCATTTTAGCTAATCTGAACATTTCCGATATATATGTGGCCCACCAGTCCATGCACGGGGTTTTGTTAAAATGCGTTGTGTTATGCTAAAACAGTTTAACCATTATCAAAACATCAACAGAGAAACTTCATTAGTATCCAAGCCACATATCTGAGTAGCGAACAACTGTCATCATTTTTCTAAATTCCATTACTTCCTATTATTTTCTTGAGAATGAGGTGTCTTTACCCTCCATTGTAATATTCTACAATAAATTTTACTTTAAGCAGTTAGGAGATAGTTAAGTAGTTTGATAGTTTTAGTGATTACCAATTGTCTCATAATGTATAAAAGGAGGAAAATTTACAAAGAAAGGGTTCAAATTTTGGAGAACCTGGCGACTAGGCCATTGTATTCTTGATAAAACTGTTGATTAATGAAAGAATCAGAAGTTTTCCACACATTGTTGGGTATGATTTTGTGACTTCTCTGTTATGTGTCATCATATGTTTTCTTCCTTTAAGTATGGTAATGATGTTTCAGGTCTTTATCTGCTTATGTAAATGAAGTTAAAGTCCCTTAAAAGAGTGCTCTTATACTTGAAGTCCCTACCTCTGCAATTCTTCTAAGTTACAAATAGTAGTTTCTATGTAAGTCAACATATTATCTTTAATTTCTCCAAGTGTCACAGATAGTAGATTATGTGTAAAACAACATATTTTCTCTGACTTCTTCAAGCTTTCTTCACTCATCATTTATATTCAGCAATCAAATGGAATTCTGAGATTTTCATGTCACCAAAGTATTAAGGGTTAAAAACCAAGTCTTTCAGGTCCTTCATTTGAGAATAAAACATACAATTAAGTGACAAACAAGTGACAATAATTATAAACATTAATGTCTTAAGAACCATTTCTACACATCTAGGAAATTGGTTTCTTAAGGGACAACATTTATTGGTGCCGTTGTCGAGGATTGAAGACAAGAACACTTTTCCCTAGGTTTTCAATATTTTCCTCTAGTTGTTCAGTGAGGAGGAAATATTTGGTTGTTTTGTACAAAAGCAATAACTCTGGCTCCAAAGAGGCCTCATACAAGGTCAGATACCTCACAGCAGAAAGTTCAAGCCCTTTCGGATCCTGAGAGGCTAGTTTCCAAGAGGGTTGGAAGGCCTAAAACTCTAGTTACACCAAGTCCTACACTATCTGCACCAGGCAACATTTCATCACATCTTTTACATTCTTCTTTTATTGACCAAGAGTCACCTTTTACATCCAATTAATTTCAAGAACTCAATTATCAAGAACAATCTTTAGAGTTTGTTTCTTTTTCAGTATCTGCTATAGTTATTCAGCCTAAACCTATAACTACATTACCGCCTCTGCACACTCCATTTACTCCTCAGTCAAGTTCCACATCTGTTGGTAATCAAGGTTCAGTAAATTCAGGAGAAAATATGGCAACACCTACATTTTTGATGAATAAGTATGTACCTATTCAATTGCCACAACTGTTGAATCAAATGCCACAAGAATACTTTAATATTCTTCCTTGTTTCACATGGGAGGATGAATAAACAATAGAGAATCATATATCAATATTTTGTAATTTCACAGAAAGCCTAAATGTTGAACACCTAAATGTTGTTCTAAGACTTTTTGTCCAATCCTTGGATGGAGAAGCAAGAAAATGGTTTAAAGGGCTTCCTAATAACCTTATTACAACATGGGAAGAGATGGATTGCATGTTCACCCAGTGATGGGGAGAGAAAAGAGACCATGGGTATTCACTCACAGAGTTTAATGCTATCAAGAAGAAGTCTGATGAAAGTGTTGTTGAATTCATGAGAAGGTTTAATAAATTGTACAATAGTCTTCCAATGGAGATTAAGCCCCCTCCCGCTGATGCAAAAATAACTTTTACAGGGGATTTTGAGTCAAATTTTGGATTTACATTGAGGGAGAGAAGATTTGCAACCCTTGATCAGATCCAAACTGATGCATTAGAGATAAAAGTAAATCTGGTGGCTGCAGGTAAAACACCAGAGACACAACCTATCCAAGATAAGGGAAAGGCTAAAGTAGAGTCCTCTCAAAGTCAAACATTAGAGGATATGAGTAATGTAATTAAAAATTTGTCAAATAAATTGATTAAATTAGAGTTAGAAAGTAAGAATTCTCAGAGGCAAGTACAACAAAATAGAAATTTTAATCCTCAGTATAGAAGACAACCTCTACAACTTTTGCAGAGGGAGAGAAAAGACCAAGATCAGGTTCAAGCACCACTTTACTTAGAGGCAGATCTTGATGGAGTACCAGAGCATTCCATGGATCATTATGACCATATTTTCATATTGTATGCAGTAGATGAAGATGGAATAGGTGTTTAGAGAGAAGAATACACTGAAACAGATGCGATTTATGATGATAATGAAATTGATGAATATTGTAAGCAGTTTACTGATTTTATGTAGGTATAATTACATAAGAAGTATGACTTGAGATCAAGAAAAATATCTAGAAATCAATAAAATGAAGGTGAGCAACAAGTTCCAGCTCCCCTACAAAAGGTGACTTCACAAGAACCACATCCTGCAAAACAGTTAGATAAAGGAAAGAATCAATAGAATACAAATGGCAAGACTCAAATACTTCAAGGTGAGTCTTCTCAAGATAAAAGTGACAATCATTCCTTTAGAAATAATTGTTTCCATTCCACGAGAGGTTTCAGTGATGAAGAAAAGTGAAGATGAGAATGAAAGGAATACTAAACAGAGCCATGTGTTTAGTTTCACTAAAGAGTTAGAAATATCATAATTTAGGTACCCCTCATAGAGTTGGTCAAAACACCAATTTATTAAAGAAAGATTGCTGAGTTTATCAACTTGTATCAGAGTGTGAATATAAATGACATTGTAAATATTCAGGAAGATAAACCAGTAGTGGTTTTTGGTCCACATGTGGAGGAGGTAGATTCTTCAACACCTCCTTTCTACATGTCCTTATTGATTCATGATTTCCTCTTTCATAATTGTATGTTTGATTAAGGAGCTTCACATAACCTTATGCCATTATCAGTGATGAAACAACTAAACCTACAAGTTACTAAACCTTGTTAGTGTCAGTGTCTGCATACTTCCATCAAAGATCAAATTTTCTCTTTGGATTTTCAGTTTAGGGGTCCCACACTGAAATTTTTACATCATTTCATTAGTTCATGTCAAGCTGATCCACTGAAGGTTGTCTTCTCTTCAGAAAATCTAATTTCTCCCTCATAACGTATACTTGCTAACCCATCTTCAGGTTGTCTTCAGTCATGGTTTCATGGTCAAAATTAAATCATGTTTTCATTAGGTCTTAGGGCATGTTTTCATTAGGTCTTAGGGTTTCATTTACAAGGTCAAAGACATGATTTAAAGGTGTAAATAAAGGGCAGCAAGGGGATGAGGATGATAAATAAATCAAGAATGATGGCTAGTAAGTCATAGTCACTATATAATTATATTTTTAACTAATCTAATTTTCACCTCAAAAAACATGTTTTTGAGATGAAAACAGAGTATTTTGAGTTAATTTATATTTCTTATGTAATTTTAAGTCACTTTATGTAATAAATGATCCTGGCTGCACCAATGCATCTCTCCTTGCTACAAGACAAAGAAACACTGCAAAAATCAGTTCAAATTGAGCGTCATCCACCTGAAAAGGAACAAAGAAGAAAGGCATTAAAAACAGAGATTTTAAAAAGGTCAAGAAACATTAGAAAGTGGGTTTTTCTAGTGAAAAATCAAAATCTACTCCTATATAAGGTGTCACATTTCATTTTCAAGTTCATCATTCTCATTTGGCAAAGAAGGAGTCAAAAGGTGAATAAAATAGGAGAAGTAGAGTGAGTTTTGGGCCAAGGAGAAGTGGCGTTGCGCTTTTAGAGTTTGGCGCTGCACATTTTAGGTAGTGGAGGTGGCGCTGCATGTTCAGGGGGTGGCGTTGCGCGTACAAGCTGAGCGCTGCGGGTAGTGCATTTTCGGCAGTGTAAAATAACACTACGTTGTGCATTTAGCAGGTACTGCGTGTTGAGAAGCAAGGACCAAAAGAGCCTCTAGCTTCCTAAAAACATCCAAAATCACCCTCTCGTCCCTCAAGCAAGTAAGTGACCTCACTATACCTCATCATTGATTTGCAATTGAAGTGTTTCGAGGTAATCTACATTGGCAAAAGAGAAACCCTAGATTCTTCCTCAATTACACCCTAGAAACCCTAACCCCCATTATTTCTCCCACCACCTATCACTAAAGCCCTGAACCCCTCCCCTATATCACTCCATAACATTTTATACCCCTTCATCCTTCATCCCACAAGCTATACTTCAAAAGAGGACCCAATCCCCTCTCCCTCATTTTCATGATTCATACCCTCCCATTCATTTTCTAGCCCACCAAACACCTCACAAGGTCATCTCCCATTCCCTTATTCCTAATCACTCTTGCTCACTTCCTTCATCCCTTTTCTAGGAGTGCACAACCTCAAAATTTACAAACATGGACAGAGAAGACAGAGACTATGAGGAGGAGGAAAACACCGGCAGTGACAGTTCAGCAGATAGACCTAGGCATTAGAGAAAACCACACAAGGGAGGCATAATTATCAGGGAAGAGCCATCAAACCTCAGAGAATTGCAGGCCTCTTAGTTGGCTGTCACTTGTTTCAGGCATCTAGGGTGCTATGAGTTCTGTGAGCAGGTAGAGAGAGTTCAACACCACCCTAAGCTCACTAGGCTTTTTGTAGCCAATCTTTGGGACAACAAGGTGACTCTTGTTGGGGTGACATTTACAGTTTCACCTTCCATTATTGCGGATGCAACCAGGATTCCAAATGTAGGGGAGAAGTGGTACAAGGCACAGGACCTAGATGAACACTATTATGAGCCTTACATCAAACCCAGGTACAGAAATGAAGCAAAAATGCTTTTTCCTTTCAGGTTTCTTGAAGATAAGTATGCCCCCATCATGAAAATCATCATGAAATATTTCACTTGTGAGGGTAGATTTTCTAGACTATACACCTATCACATCAGGCTTCTCATGCATTTTACAAGGGTAAGGATATTAAGCCTCCCTTATTTCTTGTTTATTAATATTGAGAAGATGGCCCACTTCATGCAGAAAAAGCCATACCCTTAGTAGATGAGTAGTCTTTATCATTATTCCCTGATCAAAATGATTGTGCTTAATCATCTTAGCCTCCTCAACATCTCTTGGGAGACATTCATTGCTCATGACATCTTCAGGGGTCCTCAAATTCCTTAACCAGTGTCTCAAGAATCAGGAGGACCTTCTAGCAGTGCTTAGGTGAAGACAGATGGCAAGGCCAAAGAGACTAGAGCCACTGAGGTCCCCGGGACCTACATGACATATCAGAGGGGCACAAGAAGATTTTTTGAAGCTAATAGGAAAGTGTTTTCTCCATAGGATGTGGAAGGGACCTTGCCTTCTTCATTAAATCAAAGGAAAATGTTTTCTCCACAAGATGTGGAAGGGGCTTTGCCTTATTCATCAACACAGCAGGAACAGGTGCAACAACTGCACAAAGGGAAAGAAAAGATGCAGGTGGAAGATCTTGATGATGAGGAGGAAGAAAGAGACTTTGATTTGACGGAGCATGATGAGCCAGAACAACAATATTTTCATCATAGCATAGAGACAATTGACTTAGAGGCTTAGGATGAAGCAACAATAAAGGACATCATCATACAGGAAAAAGAGGCTCAAGTCCAAGCATTGATGGACAATTTGGAGAGAGCCAAGTATGTCATCGCGTATCTGGAACAAGAGAACAAGCAGCTGAGTGAAAAGCAAGTCCTCATGGAGCTGGAACTTTTCAAGATAAAAAGACAAGGTCACAAGGGTGAATCAACTATGCAAAAGGAAGAGGCACCAGTCACTTTGACTCCTATTGAGAAGGAAATTGAGGATGATATAGAGGTTTGGCTTGAAAGAGTCAATTTTCACTTAGAGAAGCTATTGTAGAAGGCCAATAGGGACAACCAAATCATCAGGCACATGGCCTACCACTACAGGACTTGGAACAAAATTTGAAACATGAGGGTCAAACAGATGAAAGCTAGGCTAAGGCGGGCTATAAAGGGAAAAAAAGAGGCGGATAGGCTTAGTTTGCTTATTGAAGCTTCCTTGGCTCATCAAGATGCTTGATGATTGTGCTTCTCACCAATTTTGGTCAGGTTTGGAGGATATTTTGTTTTTTTGCAAATTTTGGAAATTGCACACACAGAAAATCTGGCTCAAGTGGCGCTGCGCTTTTCCTAGGGGAACCCAATGGATAAGTGGCTTGCATTTTTGGATTCAGAGTGATGAGTACATGCACCCTATGGATTTTCTAAGTTTTTTGGGTAGAACTGGTCCACCAAAAAGTCAAAACCACCCTAAAAATGACCTTTCTGCCACTTTTTCGACACACAGAAGCAGTCTTGGGAGAATCAACTTTTGAAGGGTCAAATGAGCTTCAAATGAAGAAATTCTAGGTGTTTTGGAAAGTAGGCTTGAGGATATTTCCAATGAGCTATCATGAGCTTAATTTTAATGTAGGGAAGGCCTCCAAAAGGGACTTGAAAGTGGCGCTGCGCGTAGGACAAATTTTGCACAAGATGGCCATTTTTCTGTGTTTTGATCGTGTTCATGGATTTTCTCTCATGGAGGATGTTTTACTGATGTAAATGATTACTTGGCTTGTAAATATGATGGATAATTAGTATTAGAGGGTAGATTCATTATATTAAAAGTCAATTTGAGCACAAATGAATCAGTTTTCTCACTTTTAGAGGCAAGTTGTTAGGATGCCTATATTCCAGTTTCTTGTTCAGTGTTGGTTAGATTAGCTCCTCATCTTAGGGATTCGACCCCTGAGGATGGGAGGAGGTTGAAAAAATGCCTATATCTTCTTCTTCTTTCTCATTGTAAAGGGTTGGACTCAGTTGGATGCTTATGCCTTGATTGTACATCATTTTGTAGCAGTTTAGCAGGAGATTAATAAAAATTGTAGCTATTTCTTTGGGATCCATGTGGTATGGAGTTTAGTTCATTTTATTCTCTTGTGATCATATGTTAATATGTTTTGTATAATACATTAATCATTTCATTGCTTCTAAGTGAATGTTTTCAAGTTTATAGGCAAAATTCATAACATCACTGCTCTGCTTTGGGGAAATATTCACCATTATATGTTTTCTACAGTTTGGGAAGGATCCATGCTAATCAAATGCTCTTCCTAGCCTCTCACCGGTCTTAAAACACCTCATCCATCAAGCCCTAGAGTGCTAAACCTTATGCCTACCTTGCCCCATTGAAAACCTTGCAATTTTTACCTAATTCCCTAGCCCTAACTGTCCAGCTCCTCCTCATCTAGCAAAACCCCTTCAAAATCAAATCAAACCTTGTGCTACTATACCTAGCCTAATATCCTTTTCCTAATCCAGTCATCTTGGTTGAGATCCTTACGAAGAGAGCCCTCTCCCGGCCTAGTAGGGCTAGCTACTTGGCTAAGCATGGTTTGTGGTTACCTTGACATTGCCTTCCTTCAGCCTGAGGTTCAATCCAAGTGATAACAAACCTTACAGAGACTTGTATTCTTTTGATTCAAATAAAGTCAAGTGTTTGGGGGGCATTAAAGATATGGTGGTGTCACTAGCCTAGATTCCAGTTAGAAGTTTGGTAATGGATGTAGTGGTAGCAGATATCCCTGCTAGGTTTGGAATGTTACTATCTAGGTCATGGGGGGCTAAATTGGGTGGTGTTATGAAATTGGAGTTTACCTATGCTGTCATACCAATTTTTGGTGGAGAATAAAGGAGGTTGTACAAAGAAACAAGATTTATTAGAACAATCACAAATAACAAAGCAAATAATTCACCTGTATATAGCCAAGAAAAAGATGACTTTTCTTGCTTTATGTTGCATGACAATGCAGAATTGGATGAAGATAACCATACGCAGCTTACTTCAGCCTGTGTAAATATAGAGCCGCAAACAGAAGGGGTGTGGAAGTGCTTCTTTGATGGAGCCTATTCTAAAGAAGTAACATGTGCTGGTTTCCTTTCACAGGATGAACAGATTCATGATCACAATATTGAAACCCAGAAGGAACCCAAGCTGGTCAAATTGTTCAAGGAAGTTTCACTTAATTATAAGGAGAGAGATATTAAGCTTTTCAGGCAATACACTGATGTTTTGGCTTGTTCCTATGAGGATCTCAAGGCATATGAGGAAAACATGTTCAACAGACTTGGATGCCCTATAAAATTCATAACAGATAATGCTCAAGTGTTCAGTTCAAAGAATTTTGATGGTGAAACTCTACAACTGTGTTATGAAACTAGCTCAAGAAAAGATAGAAAAGATAGATCAACGCCTTAGAATTCAGCCTCTTCAAGGGGTCAACCTCCTTTACATTACATAAATGAAAAATTCTTGGATGATACAAATGAAAAGACCTCCTTTCTATATATAGGAGTCTAAGGGGTCATAACATAATCAAAGCTGACGTAACAATAATAATGTAAGGGCACAATAATAACAATAGTGGGCTTCTATGGGGAACAATAGTAACAATATGGGCATTGCATGGGTACATCAATATAATAAGTGGGTTGTACTAATAACAATAAGGGGTTACACTTGTAGTATAGGGGCCTAACATGCCCCTCTCCTTCAAAAAGCGGTGTCCTCAACGCTTGAGTATTCTTGATGCTTCTGTATAAAATTCTTGTCCCCCCATGTGGAATCTTCAGCAGGTAAGTTCTTCCACTTGATGAGATACTATGAAATTGATCGATTTCGTAGCTGTCGGGTTCTTGTTTTTGTGACTACTCCAGGTTCCAATATGATTTTTCCTTCCTTTTCAATTTCTAGAAATATTGTTTGAATTGGGATCTTTGCAACTTTTGAATAAGTGGCCATACTTCTTCATCCTTCTTCCATTCCTACCTTGCTTTGTTTATCCAATCTGGTTGGATAATAGAAATAGCACAAAACAATGCTTCCACATCCTCATCCTTGAAGAGTCTCCCATTCGGTAAGGTCGCCATTTTTTAAGTGCATGTAGTATTGCCAACATTTCCTTCTCATAAATAGCTTGCTTGAGATGTAGCAATAAAAATACCCAATCCCCTACATCAATACATTTTTCACTACGATGTTGATCTACCTGTTGTTTCGTTTGATTTGGCACCGAAGTGGCGTTATCCTTTAAAATTTGGAGAACTTGTTGTTGATGCTCGATTGATCTTTCACTGCTTGAACCTTTTTCTTCTTGATATGTCCTTGTATCTCTAGAGTTTGAGGAGTGGTAATTTATTCCAATCCTTTACAAGATATGGTCAGATTCATTTCTTGATGCTCAATGTGATCTTGCACTTCTTGAACATTTTTCTTCTTTATATGTGCTTCTATATTGATAGTTTGAGGAGTGGTAATTTCGACCAATGAATTACAAGATATGGTTGGATTCATTTCTTCTTTCTCGATGTGATCTTTCACTTCTTGCACCTTTTTCTTCTTAATATGTCCTTCTATCTTGAGAGTTTGAGGAGTGGTAATTCTTGCCAATGCTTTACAAGATATGGTCTGATTCATTTCTTCTTTCTCTGGGGCGGGGTCGCGGCGTATAGCTCCTTCTTTTGATGTTTCTTGATCCTTTTCTTCCTCCTCTTCATATTCTATGTAAAATAATTTCTTCTTAGCACACTTATGACCTTTAGTGCATTTTCTATCACAATTGTAACAAAGCCCTTTTTCTCTTTTTTCTTCCAATTGTTGTGGTGTAACCCTTGTAGGTTGTGGAAAGCTAGGAGAAACAACCTTTCCATCTTTATAGTTGTGAGGGGTATGCTTCCTGGTTTCCATAATTTTTCTTTCCACTATGTCACCAATCCATTTTACTCTTTCCGATTGTTGTGGTGTTGCTCTAAAGAAGGTGTTTCTCTTTGTATCCTCATAACGTGCTATCATTTCCTCCATGAAAATTGACCACGTAACAAGTTGTTTACGAGAACAAAGTCCTTCATACCATAAAAATTGATCCGGTTCTAAATATGAAGATGCAAAAAATACCTTTTGTAACAGTTGTACACCATGTAGATCAAAATATTGCTCCATCTGAAGTATCCAATTTACCGGATCCTTGCCATCAAACTTCCTCATCTTGCTTTTTCTTAATTTTAGGAGCTCGATCTTGAAACGACTATAACTTTGTACTTTCAGATCTTTAAGTTCTAAAATTGTGATCTGTAATAGCCCTCCATTTCCTCTTTCCAATGCCACCAGTCTGATCCAAATTGGATTCTCCAAGGAAGAGTTATGTAAAATCTCCCACAGTGACCTGCTTATAGACTAGTTCAGTAGAGCAAACTTGTACGACGTGCCACGAGTCACTGTTTCAACCTTTGGCTTTGAAAAATATATACAAGAAACTACAGTCTATCCTCTTTCTGTACCTTCTTATGAAATTTCAATCTGATGCTCAAAAAGAAAGTTATGACGATTTTCCCCAGGTCACCTGTTTGGAATGTAATTCAGGAGTCTGCAAAAAGACCAACTTCCTTAGATCATATCTCCGCAAATATAGCGTGAAAAGCTCTGAAATTTAGACCTGTGGTTTAGCGTGATTTATTCTCAAATGGGTTTTTCTTTTAACTTCTGAAACATCACATAAAAAAAGTTATAGAGAAAATGTCACAAAGACCTGTTTGGAGCAGCGAAACCTTAGAATCCAAAGCTCTGATACCAAATGTTATGAAACCAGCTCAAGTAAAGATAGAAAAGATAGACCAACGCCTTCGAATTCAGCCTCTTCGAGGGGGAAACCTCCTTTACATTACATAAATGAACAATTCTTGGATGATACAAATGAAAAGACCTCCTTTCTATATATAGAAGTCTAAGGGGTCATAACATAATCAAAGCCGACATAACAATAACAATGTAAGGGCACAATAATAACAATAGTGGGCTTCTATGGGGCACAATAGTAACAATATGGGCATTGCATGGGTACATCAATATAATAAGTGGGTTGTACTAATAAAAATAAGGGGTTACACTAGTAGTACAGGGGCCTAACAAACTACCTTTCAATGGGTAGTACCTCAAGCAGTATTTCCATTTTTGAAGCACAATCATCCTATCATTGTAGATACTGGAGTGAATTCATTGTACAAATTCCATAGAATTTGAATTGGCTAAGTAATATATGACTCCATGCCCGAGGTGAAGGCACTGAACTATGGTTCTTAGTGCTTCTGTGGCAAAAGCACTATCCCCAGGTGGAGCTAGATGTTGTAGCATCCATCGTAATTTTACTTTAATTTTTAGTTTTATTGCAAAAATGGAAAAAAATCAAATATTATGTTATAACCGAAATAAAGGAGAATGCAAAAATTTAAAAGAAATGAGTTGTTTTGCATTATTGACGGCTTTTGAATGTGAGAAACCCACGAGAAGATCTGGGCCGTCTGATCAATAGGCCACAGATCTGACAGTAATCGCGTGGTTAACAAGTGTGAGGGTTAAATAAAAATCGGACGCGATAAATTATAAAATGGAGTTAAAACCCTAGTCAATCAGGGTCGTCCGCTCGAAGGCAGCAGATCCAATAGATATCGCGTCAAAAAGTGAATGGGTTTTATTTTTAAAATTGGACTCAATAATCCTTTTAACTGCAGATTTATTTCCTATCGGGTCCGTGGGGAAGTCAAAGGGCTGTTGAAAAAAATGGATGCGATAAGGTTTTGATCAACAGGTTTAAAGTTTCGTTGAATTCCGAAGGATCAGATCATCCATTGGATGAGTGATTGGACGATGATTGCGCTCAAATGTGCACGAGGGTTAACGGCTCAGATGGTCCCAATATGTAATAATTTGAGGCTTTATTCCTTTGTTTTCGACAACAGTGATTGGTCTGGCTTCCTTGCGTTTTAGCAAATCTGAAAATTTCTGATATATACGTGGCCCACTAGTCCATGCATGGGGTTTTGTTAAAATGCGTTGTGTTGTGCTAAAACAGTTTAACCATTATCAAAACATCAACAGAGAAAATTCATTAGCAACCAAGCCACAGATCTGAGCAGCGAACAATCGTCATCAATTTTCTAAATTCCGTTACTTCCTGTTAGTTTATTTTCTTGAGAATGAGTGTCTTTACCCTCCATTGTAATATTCTGCAATAACTTTTACTTTAAGTAGTTAGGAGATAGTTAAGTAGTTTGACAGTTTTGGTGATTACCAACTGTCTCATAATGTATAAAAGGAGGAAAATTTACAAAGAAAGGGTTCGAATTTTGGAGAACCTGGAGACTAGGCCATTGTATTATTGATAAAAATGTTGATTAATGAAAGAATCAGAAGTTTTCCACACATTTTTGGGTATGATTTTGTGACTTCTCTATTATGTGTCATCATATGTTTTCTTCCTTTAAGTATGGTAATGAAGCTACATGTATTTATTTGCTTATGTAAATGAAGTTAAAGTTCCTTAAAAGAGTGCTCTTACACTTGAAGTTTTTACCTATGCAATTCTTCTAAGTTATAGATAGTAGATTCTATGTAAAACGACATATTGTCTCTGACTTCTTCAAGATTTCTTCATTCATCATTTATATTCAGTATTCAAATGGAATTATGAGATTTTCATATCACCAAAGTATTAAGGGTTAAAAACCAAGTCTTTCAGGTCCTTCATTTGAGAATACAACATACAATTAAGTGACAAACAAGTGACAATAATTATAAACATTAATGTCTTAAGCACAATTTCTACACAGCTAAGAAATTGGTTTCTTAAGGGACAACACTATATATGAGTCTATACCTCGCTTTGTGATTATTAATTTGGCCAATGAGTTGTATAGGATACCAGAGGTAGCCCCGCCTATGCCATCTCTTTGATCACTGCAAAGCAATGCAGTAAGATCATTTCCTAGACCAGGATTTTTTTTTCCTTATGATTCTCCCTCAGGCAAGAAGAAAGTTGTGGCCACAGCTTCCAAGCAGGGCTCCTCTACATAGCAGAAGCATATGGACAAGGTCATGGAGGAGTAAAGGGACATTTTTGCCTCACCTATAGAGGTACCTCTGCAATGTCAAGTCAAGCATTCCATCGATATGACCCTGGGCACGCTACTACCCAATGGACTGATCTATCGATGCTATGTTCTTGAGAACGATGAGATCAAGAGGCAGATTCAAGAACTATTGTAAAAAGGGCACATGAGGCCAATTTCATCACCTTGTGAGAGCCTGATTATATTGGTACAGAAGAAGGATGGGACTTGGAGACTTTGTATTGACTATCGGGCGTTGAACAAGATCACTGTCCGGAATAGGTACCCAATCCCATGGATTGATGACCTTCTGGACCAGCTCAAGGGGGCCAAATATTTCAGCAAGATTAACTTGAAGTCAAGTTATCACTAGGTGCCTATCGAACCCTTTGATGTGTGGAAGGCTACCTTCAAATCCAAGGAGGGCCTTTTCGAATGGTTGGTCATGTCGTTCAGATTGATGAATTCCCCTACAACATTCATGATATTGATGGATGACATCTTGCGACCCTTCACCAATGCATTCATGGTGGTGTGTTTATATGCCATCTTGATCTTCAACTAAATTTGGGAAGAGCACCTCCACCATATTCGACATGTCCTTCAAACCCTACGACAACATAAGGTGTGTGCTAACTTGGAGAAATGATCTTTTGGCTTGACCCAGGTTCAATATATGGGGTACATCATTGATGAGTAGGGTGTACATGTGGACCCAGCCAAGATACACATCATTCGGGATTGGTCAGCCCCAACCACTCTAACAGAGATCCGCAACTTTTTGGTCTTGCCAATTTCTTCCACAAGTTCATGTTGGGGTTCTCTCATATCACTTGGCCTTTAAGTCAAGTCACCAAGGGCAGAGCAAAAGAATTTTTTTTTGGTCTGAAACCCAACAACAGGTGTTTTTTGAGTTGAAGCGTTTCCTTTGCTCTGCACCAGTGCTCACATTACCAGACCTGCAACAACCATTTAATATTGAGACATATGCCTTCGACTATGCTATTGGTGTGGTTCTTACTTAGCAACGGCATCCAGTGGCTTACCACAATGAGACACTTTCAGAAACAGTCTGAAAGTATCCCACTTACGACAAAGAAATGTATTCCATTGTGCAGGCCTACTGTCAATGGAAGCATTACATTCTTGGGAAGAAAATAATCATCCACACAGACCACGATCCCTGCAGTTCATACAGACACAAGGGAAGTTGCAGAACAATCGCCATAATAAATGGTCCACCTACCTGCAATAGTTCTATTTGAATATTAAGTATAAGAAGGGAAACACCAATAACATTTATGATTGCCTCAACCGACCACCAGTCATGGTGCTGATCATTATGCTCAACTCCTGTGGGCACGAGACTTTGAGGTGGCCACATTTTTACCAAAGTGATCCATAATTTGGCAACACATACCAGACACTCCTAGAAGGGAAGCAAGTTCCAAATTTTCACCTTTAAGATGCATTTTTATGCCACCTAGGACACATCTTTGTTCCTTCAAGCAAGCATGCCAAGATGATTTGCGAGGCACAATACAGTCAGGTCGCTCGACATTTCAGAGTAGAGAAAATAGTGGCAGTATTGCAGAAGTATTTTTATTGGTCGAAACTTCGTCAAGATGTTGGGAAGTGCATTAGATTTTGCACCTCCTGCGTCATTTCCAAACCAACCATCAAGAACAAAGGCCTATATACTCCTCTACCTACTCCTAGTCAGCCTTGGAAATCTATCTCCATGGATTACATGTCGAGCCTTCCTACTACTAAGCACGACAACGATTGTGTTTTCATGGTTGTCGATAGATTCTGTAGGATGGACATCATGGTGGCATGCAAGAAGAGTATCACATCATATGCCATTGCTAAGCTCTTCTTTGAGTGAGTGTGGGTACACTTTGGGATCCCACAATCCATTGTCTCAGATCGGGAGAACAGATCCCTGAGTGCATTTTTTTCAAGTCTCTGGTCGATTCTGGATACAAAACTTACTAAGTCCATGACTTTTCATCCCCAAACTAATGGCCAAACAAAGGTTGTCAACAAGATGATTGTACACATTCTACGCATGTACAACTTGAAGCATCCACGCACATGGGATGAAAGTCAACCCTATTTATAGTACAACTACAACAGATCTCTCCATAGCTCAACGAGCCATAGTCCCTTTTAGGTAGGGTTGGGATTACAGACATTATGTCCCATTGATGTGACCATACCATTTACAACTACTCAGGAAAATTCAGCTCACGTCCAGTCTGAAGCTAACAGGGTTAACAACTTCATTGAGTGCATTCAACACATCCTCTAGTAGGTCCATGATATATTGGATAGAGCCAGTACTACGTACAAGCATCACCATGATCAACATTGAGTGTCACACAAGTTCTAGGTTGGCGACAAAGTTTGGCTACATTTGCAGAAGGAGCACCTCGCTGGACCCCACCACAAGCTTCGCCCGCTCTAATATGGGCCATACGTCATCACCAGGTTGTCAGTGACAATACCTTTGAGCTCATTATCCAACCATTCCTTGGTCTACACCTAGTGTTCAATGTAGACTACCTTCGGCCATACTTTCCACCATTGTTGGATACATTCGACATTGTAGAACAACTCACACCAATAGACCTCAATACAAACTGGATGGAATAGGCCACAACTAATTAGCTCATGGACACACAGATCAAGAACAATCACCAACAGAGTATCCATATATATCGAGTTGTTAAAGCAAGCCAACTCCTTCACTAGGGCAAGTGGTTCACTAGGGACCGTGTTCAATAGAAATTTCCTCACCTCATGGAGGCTCTGCACGCAATGGGGGCAATTAATTCCTAAGGGGGAGGATTGATCCAGGTGGATATTGGTGGCCACACTCCTATTCCACCTATACCTCCAATTAGTTTCATCTGTTTCCTTGTTTATTTTAGCATTTACTATTTTTAGCAGTTTTTCGGGTCCTGAACTTCCAAAGCAATTTTGACCCCCTAAACGACATCGGGCCTGCTGCAAATCCTATAGTACTCAAAGAGACATTTCCAACACGGTATCGTACGTGCCAAATGGAGATAATATGACCAAATTACGACCCCAGAAAGTTGGCTGCCCAATTAAACCCAATGGGGCCCACAAACTCTTGGCATTACATCTCCTGGGGTTAGGGTTTTTGTTGTTTAGTGTTTTATCTTATTGCTCAATAATAAATAGGCCCTTGAGCCTCATTGTAACATAGTTTAGAGGCATCTAGCTGCCACATCTCTTCTTAGAGATAAGCTACCATCGCCTGATCTATCTTATTTCTATTCTGTTTGTAAGCATAGTTCATTATTTTTCTAATAATGAAATGAAGTGTTTTTCTGCTGCATCTTTGTATTGATGATTATATGTGTAATTTTTTGTGTTCATGTTTAAGTTCGGATCAAAATTTCTACATTTGTTGTTTTTATTTTTATTTTTCTTCTTAAAGTTTTTTATTTTTTATTTTTCTTCTTAAAGTTGTTTATTTTTTCTTGTTGAAAGCTAAATTTCTTAACCAATACATGCAAGTTATTGAATTTGTAACTATGGTTGGTCTTCATAATGTACATTTTGTTACTTAATATATTTGTAGTTATCACTGTAAAACATACTTATAAATGCTATTTATTTTGAGTCAAAGTCATATTGGGACTTTTTAAAGATGAAAATTTGAATTTTTGAAATGTAATTTTTGGCTCCAATTAAGTCAAGTCAACCCTAGCTAAATACACACCCATTTGACCTAGATAAGCTACTATACAAAGCGGTTCAACCTCCTCCACCTGGGCATTCAATCTCACTCACACAAGATAATTTCTGGGAAGCTTGCGAAGGACAAGAGGACGAAAAGAACATAATCACTCTCTTCTCTCTCTCTAGCAACTCACACGTGTGGATTGGTTTATCTCTTTGTGGTTCACATTTTTTTGGGCATTCAGTTATAGGGGCCGAAATTTTCTTGGTAATTGGACAACTGTTGCAAGGCCGAAGTTTCTAGGGTGACTAGTAGTTGTAGGAGGGCCAAAATTTTGGCGCAGATAGGTAGAACGAGTTGCTGGATCAGATCGGGTGACTTGACTTTGAGGAAAAGACCAGGTTTGACCATAGGCCTAGGTATGTCCCTCATTGAACAAGACAAATTTCTCTATTGAAAAATATTGTTGGGCTTTTCCCTTTGGTGGGTTTTCCCAAGGTAAATCTTGTCTTCTTTTGTGCATTGTGATCTTTATTTTTCTATTGTTCTCATTGTTGAATTTCTGAAGTATAATTGTTGAATAATATATTGAATAAGTTAAAAGAAGATCATCAAAAATATCAGAAATAATGTGCTAAGCTATATTGCACTAAAAAAACCAACATAAGTCAATTAGACATGCAAGTAAGCATATAATAATGTATACATGTCAGCGTGGAGATAGTAATAAGTACATGCAATTAAGTGGATAACAAAAGTATCATATAAAAAATACAACAAAAATTAACATTCACACTTTATTTAAATTTCTAAATTCTTGTCTATTTTTTCTATTGAAAACTAAAATGTTTCACCTAAAAATTTGATTTAAACATGTGCAACTCTTTTAATTTAATTTGATTTGATTTGATTTTCTATCATTGGAAAAAGTATAATTTTATTTATATGAAAACAAAATTACATTGCTTAAATGTTTTACAACATTTAATATATTCATTTCCATTGAATCTAAAAATATATATTTTAATGGAAAAAAATAAAAGTATATTTTTAATGGAAAACAATTAATTAATTTAATGAGAATAAAATGACACACCACATTTTATATCTTCTTTTGCATGGAATCTAAATATATCCTTCTTACAACCAAAACTATGAAAACAACTCTTTAAAGCCCTTCTACAACTCAACACAAAACTCGGGGATGTTTAAAAAGGTTTCATGATTTTTGAAACAAAGCATCTAAAAGCATACTCATGTTGTATTATATTTAAAAATATAAATACAAAAAAAATTGTGAGCCATCACAAATGGCTCACAAAATCTAGAATTAGCATATAGATATTAAAATTATCCTATCAAAATGACAACCAATTTTTCCATTTGCTATTTACTTTAATTTCTAAATATCGCTTATTTTTTGTTGAAAGATAATTTGTTTAACTTATATATGCAAGTAATTTAAACATTTTTGTCAATGGGTTTGTTTGAGTGGTGGGGGAACATTGCTATCCTTCCCACCCAAGTTTAATTCTTGCAAGTGACACATTGAGTTCTTAACGAGTATATTATTGTAATGGATTCATACTTAGTTCTTGACTAGCCTTGTTCCCTAAAGATTCTAAGGTTTACTCTGAAATGAGGGGAAGTACTTTACGGTTTTCCTAGGTGTGTAATTTGGGAAAAAAATGTAATCTTAACATGTTCATATAAATTACAAATGCAAGTAAGCATGTAGTAAGCTAAGCATGCATATAAACTATGCATGTAAGCAATAAAATAATAAAGGTACCATATCAAAATGACAAAGAAATTACCATTCGCTATTTGTTTAGTCGTTCAAGATCTCAGGAAGTGTGCACTTGGATAATACTCTTAATGAGGTGTGTGTGTGTGTGTGTGTGTGTGAAAATGCACCTCACTAAGAGTACTATCGAATTACACACAAGCAATTGAAAACATACACAATTTTCATTGTCCTATATCTCTATATTGGCTAAACATGTGCATATGATATAAAAATTTCCTCCTAATACATGAAAAAACGATCATATTTTACATATTAAACCTAATGTTTAATTAAAATGTCTATAAGTACATATTAGCCTCATTCCCTCAACCTCATGCCACTCATATTGACAACTCTTTGCATAGACAATGAGGTCATCATGGCTCATTGAATCCAATTCCATGTCATATTTATAAAAAATTGCAACATGGAAATTGGCATGACCCTATAAATTAATAGGGATATTAATACTCACAAAGGATGACTATAACCTATCAACTATGGAAACTTTTGCATCTTGACCAACTTGAAAGGTATTCTCCTAACTTTGAAGGGAAAGCTACCCACCTGTGTTGATTCAAGATGGATCCACATAAGAAGGTTAGGTTTAAGTCCCCTTTAATAATTATATCAAGGGAGAAGAGGAGACCTTCCACCGGTTCCACAATAGGTCAAGGTTCTACAACAGATCACAATTTTCGTAGCGACCATAGATGTCGAGGATGGTGACATGGAGATTGTTTTTTTTTAACAGAGGGGATAGTGAGATTCTTCAACGTAAAACCCTACCGAGAATACACCACAACAACAAATAACTAGCCTTCCATAGGGCATTTAATGACCCTATGGCGGCCCTTTCACATACATGACCCCATAGATGATTTGACAGCCTGCTGTGGCACCCATGACGTTCAACGCAGAACGGTCCCGCTCGTCTCCACACTTGTTGTACTTGCACTTCCATGCTAGCACAAACATTCCCATGTTCAAATAATTTCAAATTACCTCCTTCACCTGCTATATACCTGCGAAGAGTTTTTGTGAACAAGCTTGAGCCTCAAAGAGGTATGTGAATGCTCTTTGGAACTTGCAGAATAAGAAAAAACCTCTGCTAGAAGCAATGCATATATGAAAAATGATGCTAGTTGGTACATCATGGGATGTTGGTTAAGTGGGTATTAGCCCTTTTCCTAGAACATGAAACTCGAAGAGCATATTACCTTTAAGGATATGAAGAACATACTTTTGATTCAGACTGAACTTCTCTTAGATGAGATTAAAAGGCTATGCTCATTGAGTCCACAGTGAAACATAAGAATCGCCAATAGTAGCAGAGTATCCAAAGAGTATGTATGAGATCAAGGAATTGCAGTGTGAAGAGAAATAGATATATTAGATGAAAACAGTGGGAGACGTGTAGTAATGGTGGTCGGAGGAGTGGTGTAATTAGTGATTGGTGGGGACTGTGGGTACCAACTATTTACACATGTATTCACTTAATATACCGAGCCAATCCAGTTGTGGGCATGGAGCAGAGGTGGAGCGCAGGAAGAGGTTTGCTTCATAGGTATCTTGCGGGCAGAGGAGGGAATTTGGAATGTTTTGAACGCGAGAATGTTTGTGCCAGTATGGTAGGGCAAGTACAACAAGTGTGTCGAAATGCGGGACTAGCTCCTTGTTGAATCTACATGGGCAGCCACATCAGACTTTCAAATCATTTATGGGGTCATGTATGTGAAAGGGCCACCATAGGGGCATTAAATTCCCTATGGCAGGCTGGTAATTTGTTGTCGTGGTATGGTAGGTTGTGACTTTTCTACTATGTAGAGGACTTCTATGTAAGTGGGAGTTGTTTTTGAGGCATGAAATTGATGATATCCTTGGCACAATGGACTGTAGGTCCATCGACATCTCCCTGATGAATGATTTGAAGAAGCTGCAAGACTCTTATATTGATTGTTTCATTGATCTATCTGATGATGTTTGTTTCCACTAAATCCATTTATTATCTACTAGATTCTATTATGGTTTATTGGATTCTATTATGGTTGTTGATGCTTGCTTCTCTGAGAAGCCATTTATCATGTGAATTCGATTATGGTTGTTGATGCCTACTTATGTGAGAAGCCATTTATTATATGGATTCGATTATGGTCTACTCGATTCTATTATGGTTGTTGATGCTTGCTTCTATGAGAAACCATTTATTATCTGCTGAATTTGGCTATGATTGTGAGAAGCCACTTGTTATCTGTCACATTCGACTATGGATATTGATATTCACTTCTGTGAGAATCCACTTATTATTGGACTCTACTATGATTGTCGATGGTTGCTTATGAAAGAAGTCAATGTTGGTTTATTATTGTTTGCTAATAACTAATGATGTTTTTGTAGAAATTTTGAATAATTTAACACATATTCAATGGAGATTATCCTGATCATGTACTAATGCGGAAAACATACACAATACATAAGCTCCTCTACGTTGATCAAGAATATAGCAGCATCAATAACAATAAAACATCAAGAGCATTCACACATTAACACAGTATGTATCACGGGGAAAGCATCTCGCTAAAAAACCCCACACTATCTGTATATTAATGATTGAGTCATGTAACATTACACAGCATAATACTTCTCACAAGTATCTCCACCTCTGTTACACACAATACAGCTCAGATCTGATCTCCAAATCTCTTCCACTGCTTGCCTGCCTCCACTGCTCAATACCTGCTCAAGAACTGATGAGAATTGCTTCCCAAACTCGATTTTCACCTGCAAAATAGTCACTCACTCTTGGTTGGACGTGAGCAAAGGCTAAAATGCGGGCCAAATACGTGAGCAAACTCATTGGCATACTCAATCCTTTGATTGTGCAAGATCTGGTGCACAACTATAGTCACAACTGATAGCAATCTGATTCTCTACCACCTGTCCCTGTTGAACTGAACATGCACTGACATGCAACTGAGTTAACTGATGTATTCTTTAGTTGTATTATGAGTTAATAATTAGTTTAACAACTCATCATTAGTCTATCTGCCGTTAGACTAACTACAACCAGTTTAACTAAGTTAAACTGAACACAACTCCATCAACTGTACCTCCAGTCCACTAAACTCAACTCACTTGAGTTCTAACTGAAGTCATGCATGCAACAACTCAACTGACTCATAAGAAAAACGAATTTCCTTCTGACAGCTGCATGTGCCACTTCCGTAGCTCAAACTGAAGTGCTCCAAGAGAATAAGATTAAGTTTATAGTCCAAATATTATTGTGAGATAATAATATTTGACTTTTCTATTTTTGACAGCCAGTCTAAAAATAGACTTGATCACTCACACTGTGATCACTCACACTTTCATAAAAAATAGAATTCCATCTATTTTTCCCAACTTGATCAATCATCCATAAACATAGACATGATCCATATGTCTAAAAATAGACATGCGCCAAAAATAGCCTGCGGGCCCACTTAGTGAAGGCGACTCTTTTCACTAAGCTCCATCATCTTGTTGCAATCTCAACACTCCCTCTCGACAAGATATGGATTATCAGCAACCCCTATCCTGCCTCGGTGGTACTCGAATTTGCTCCTGGTGAGAGCCTTCGTCAGAATATCAGCATCCTGATCCTCCGTTGGAATGTACGAAAGTAACATGATCCTCCGCTGCACACAATCTCTGATATGATGGTACCTGATGTCAATATGTTTAGATCTATCATGAAATACAGGATTAGCCGAGAGTTTAATGCAACTCTGGTTATCACAGTAAATCACAGTAGGATCCAAATGAGAACCGAACAAACCAACCAGGATCTTCCTCATCCATATAGCCTCGCATGCAGCCAAACTTGCTGCCATATTCTCGGCCTCCGCTGAACTGAGTGCCACGGATCTCTGCTTCCTGTTGTACCAAGAAACTACTGTCGATCCGATACTGAAGACCCCTCCTGATGTGCTCTTTCTGTCTGTTGGGCTCCCTGCCCAATCTGCATCCGTGAAGCCACATAGCTTCACCTCATCCTCCTGTCTGTACCACAAACCATATCCCGATGTGCCTCTCAAGTAGCGCAATACATGCTTGCCCGCCTTCCAGAAGAGCTTGGTAGGCTTAACCATAGCTTGTGAAAGCTGGTTAACTGCATAGCATATATCAGGTCGTGTATTGACCAAATACATCAGCGACCCCACCAACTGTCGATAAACAGTGGCATCCACTTCTTCTCCCGAAGTGGCATCCTCCTTCCTCCAACCTCCAGGAAGAGGAGTATCAACAGGCTTGCAGCCATGCATGTTGAACTTCTCCAGTTTCTCCCGAGCATACTTGCCCTGAGAAACAAACAGTCCACCACTGCGCTGCCATATTTCCAATCCTAGGAAATAGTGAAGGAGGCCCAAGTCCTTCATCTCAAACTCTGTAGCAAGATCCTTCTTGCATGACAGTATCAACAGCTCATCACCCGTTAGAATCAAATCATCAACATACAGTACAATGATAAGCAACTTACCCTCCACCACAATCTGGTATAGGTTCGGATCCGCCTCGCTCTTGGAGAATCCAAGTCCCGTGAAATAGCTGTCTATCCGTGTGTACCAAGCACGTGGTGCTTGCTTCAACCCATACAGCGCTCTCTTGAGCCTGCACACATGCGACTCGCTGCTGAAGACTTCAAAGCCTTCGGGTTGCTCAATGTACACCTCCTCCTCAATGACTCCGTTGAGGAACGCAGTCTTCACATCCATCTGATGAATGTGCCATCCCATCTGCGCTGAGAGAGCAAGAATCGTCCGTATGGAAGAATACCTTGCGACAGGTGCAAAGGTCTCCTCATAATTGATCCCCTCAATCTGTGAAAAGCCTCGGGCAACAAATCTTGCCTTGTACTTCTCCACACTCCTGTCAGCTGCCTGCTTAACTTTGTAGATCCATCTCGAACCCACCACTGATTTCCCTTCTCGTCTAGGAACAATCTCCCATGCACTGTTTTTGACAATAGAATCATACTCTTCCACCATGGCGTCTACCCATGCGGGATCCTCCACAGCTTCCTCGAAAGAGGATGGCTCAGTCACAACACACTTGCTCATAAGAGCCATGTATCCAGTGTACCGATCAGGTGACTGTCTCTGCCTGCGTTGGGCTGTAGGTGGTCCTACAACTTTCTCTGCATCTTGAGCCAGTCGCTTAGCTTCTGTCAAGCGCTTTCGCCCTCTGATGGTTGGCGCTGCATGAGTGGTCTCTTCCACTCCATGAACCTCGTCCTGTGGCTGATCCACGTCCTGAAGCTCATCCTTAGGAACTAATAGCTCCTCATCTGCATGCAAGTGTAGCTCCCTCTCAAGCGAACACTTCATGGCTTTCTCCTCCTGAAATTTTATCTCCCGTCGCACAACAGTTTTACCACTGTCTGGCAAATACACACGATAGTTGTGGGGCGTATCAGTGTACCCCACAAATATCCCAACCTCTGCAGTCGGCTCCAACTTCTTTCTGGCATCCTTCGTCACATGCATGTAAACGTTAGCACCAAAAATCCTCAAATGAGAAAGATCAAGCTTCTTACCAGAATAAGCCTCCTCAGGTGTACTCATGCCAAGTATCCTATGAGGACAACGGTTCTGCACATAAACTGTTGTATTGCATGCTTCCGCCCACAAGTGAAGGGGTAGGCCCTGATCATGCAACATTGCCCGTGCAGCACCCACAATCGTTCTGTTCTTCCGCTCAGCTACCCCATTCTGCTGTGGGTTATGGGGAGCTATGAGCTCTCTACGAATCCCTTCTGCCTTGCAGAAATCCTTGAACTCGTCCGAGATGTATTCACCACCATTATCGCTCCTAAGAGCATTCACCTTCTTCCCCGACTCCTTCTCGACCAGTGCTTTGAATTCACAGAACTTTGAATATGTCTCGCTCTTCTTCTGCATGAAGAAGATCCAGCACTTACGAGAGAAATCATCAACAAAAATCACATAATACCTGTGTTTTGTTGTCGAAGCAACTGAGAAAGGTCCACACACGTCTGTGTGAATTCTCTCAAGGATCGTCGTGGCGCGACTATCCTTCTCGTGAAAGGTGGCTTTCACAAACTTCCCCAAAGTACACCCCTTGCACTGATCTGACTGCGCAAGTGTGCCTTTAGGAAGCCCTGTAGTGATCTGCTGCAGTATCTTCAAGGCTCCATGGTGAAGGTGACCCAATCTCCTGTGCCACAACTCGCCATCATCCCGGCTCACCAATCCTTCTGCCTTGCCTGCCATTGCTGCACATCCATCTACATGCAACTGATAAAGGTTCCTCACTCGAACCCCTATCTTCCGGGTCTCACCAGTTGTCTTGCTGCGCAGGAAGGCCTTTCCCTCACTGAAAACAACATCATACCCCTTGTCTTCTAACATCGCCACTGAGATGAGATTCTTCTTCAATCCTGGAACATACATGACTTCCTTCAATACAAAGGGTTTACCAGACTCCCTCTCAAAGGAAATGGTACCGATACCGGTCGCACTGTATCTACCATCATCGCCCATCTCGATGTGCACTCCAAGATCTTTGTCCTCCAGATCAGAGAACAAATCTCTATCTCCCGTCATGTGAAAAGACGCACCACTGTCCAGGAACCACACTGATCCCATCACACTTGAAACCAAGCATGCGATCAATGAAAAATCAAGCTCAAACTGAGAAGCTAAAGCCTCTCCCCCTGCAGATCCAGCAGCTTGCTTGTTCTTCTTCTTCTGCGGACAATTTGTGGCATAGTGTCCATGCTGGTGACAGTGAAAACACTTCACTTTGGACATATCCTGCTTCTTGCCTTTCGCACCAGACTGAGAAGCTTTCTTGCTCTTCCCTTTCTTTGCTTTGGCAGCCAAAGCACAATTCTCTTCATCAGCTCCCTTTGACGAAGATCCGTCCCTGGTACTCCGCCTGATCTCCTCCTGCACAAGATCTGACCATAGTCTTTCCCATCCTGGCAACTTCTCCCGACCATTGACAGAGTCCTGATAGGAATGCCAACTCTTCGGAAGACCAAGGAGAGCCAAGCTCACCAAGTCCTCATCATCGACAGTAACCCCCACACTTCCCAGCTCATCTCGACACTGAGTGAACTTCGTGAGATACTTGGGAATACTGTCTCCCTTCTCGCATTTGATGTTTCTGAGTTTATCTTTGAGCACCAGCTTCCTCTGATCGCTCTTGCTTTGGAATAATTCTGTTAATGATTTCCACATCAAATATGGAGTAGCCTTTCCATGGAGGCTGGACACAATGTGATCCTTCACGCCCTCCAACAGAATTCTTCGACATTTTGCGATCTTCTTTTGCCAAGCATCAACTTGAGTAGCATCAGTAGGCTTTGGGATATCCGTATCTATGAATTCCTTCAGCCCGTTATCATCCAATACTGCCTCCATCCTGTCCTTCCATGCAATATAGTTTGAGTTGCCCTCAAGAGCATACTCCAATCGCAATCCGTTGAAAGACATTGCTGCGTTGTCACCAAGAAAACACGGCTGCAAATTCGAATTCCACCAGCAACCAACTCAACTGCTTCCGATCAACCCTCGCTTGATATCCTGTAAAAATCTCTTCTACAAATCAAGCTGCTCTGATACCATGTAGAAATTTTGAATAATTTAACACATATTCAATGGAGATTATCCTGATCATGTACTAATGCGGAAAACATACACAATACATAAGCTCCTCTACGTTGATCAAGAATATAGCAGCATCAATAACAATAAAACATCAAGAGCATTCACACATTAACACAGTATGTATCACGGGGAAAGCATCTCGCTAAAAAACCCCACACTATCTGTATATTAATGATTGAGTCATGTAACATTACACAGCATAATACTTCTCACAAGTATCTCCACCTCTGTTACACACAATACAGCTCAGATCTGATCTCCAAATCTCTTCCACTGCTTGCCTGCCTCCACTGCTCAATACCTGCTCAAGAACTGATGAGAATTGCTTCCCAAACTCGATTTTCACCTGCAAAATAGTCACTCACTCTTGGTTGGACGTGAGCAAAGGCTAAAATGCGGGCCAAATACGTGAGCAAACTCATTGGCATACTCAATCCTTTGATTGTGCAAGATCTGGTGCACAACTATAGTCACAACTGATAGCAATCTGATTCTCTACCACCTGTCCCTGTTGAACTGAACATGCACTGACATGCAACTGAGTTAACTGATGTATTCTTTAGTTGTATTATGAGTTAATAATTAGTTTAACAACTCATCATTAGTCTATCTGCCGTTAGACTAACTACAACCAGTTTAACTAAGTTAAACTGAACACAACTCCATCAACTGTACCTCCAGTCCACTAAACTCAACTCACTTGAGTTCTAACTGAAGTCATGCATGCAACAACTCAACTGACTCATAAGAAAAACGAATTTCCTTCTGACAGCTGCATGTACCACTTCCGTAGCTCAAACTGAAGTGCTCCAAGAGAATAAGATTAAGTTTATAGTCCAAATATTATTGTGAGATAATAATATTTGACTTTTCTATTTTTGACAGCCAGTCTAAAAATAGACTTGATCACTCACACTGTGATCACTCACACTTTCATCAAAAATAGAAGTCCATCTATTTTTCCCAACTTGATCAATCATCCATAAACATAGACATGATCCATATGTCTAAAAATAGACATAGTCTAAAAATAGACTTGCGCCAAAAATAGCCTGCGGGCCCACTTAGTGAAGGCGACTCTTTTCACTAAGCTCCATCATCTTGTTGCAATCTCAACAGTTTTCTTATGAGAGAAGCTCTCATTGAAGTTGAATAAGAAATTGAATATCGTTGTTTTCTGAAATGGTTGTTAAAGTACTGAAATCCACCATGGCTACTGTTGGGATAGGGTCCCTAGGGTTAGTTTTGGGGTTATTTTAACCCAATTTTGTAAAAAAAATTGTAAAAAGAATGTAAAGTCTCCCTAATATGTGGATGCGGAGTGCACAGATAGATAGGATTCAAAAGGGTATTAGCCCTTGTTTTTGGTTGGTTTGAAGATTCTTCCATGGTCCGCGGACCATGGTATTGTATGAAGGAAAGTTATAAATAGTTGAGTCATTACAAGTCTTAGAGATAACTTTTCATAGAGAATTGGGTACACTGAAAGGTTTTTGTTGTCTTGGGCAAGTGCTAAGGCAAGAAGGCTCTACTTCTTGTACTTAGGTGAAGATAGGAAGACTCCTATAGCTAAGTGTGCAACAGGCTTGGATAGAGTCTACAGCTGAGTGCGTGGACCCCTATAGCTGAGTGCGCAGGGTAAGAGAGTCTATAATATGAGAACTGAAGACCAATAAAGGCTATTTTTGAAGAATTACTCTGTATTTATGTGAATTTGTTTATGTTATATTCTATCAATTAAATGATATGTTTTATGAAATAACAAATGAATGTTGCGTGAATTCACTGAATCTATCTTAATGATGCATGATATGAATAGTTATCTACTTTTGCGAAGTTAAAAGCTATTTCTGTTATGTTTTCTAACGAATTGGACAGATCTGCGTGAACTCAGATCTAGGGTTATTTATTGATGCATGAAAATATATAAGTTGTCTGGTTAAGGTCCGCAAAGACTGATCGTAGACCTTCGCAAAGGTCTAGAAGACTTTTTAACTTAGATACAGTAACAAGCTCTAGAAGGATATCAATCTGTGCGAAGGAAGATCTGAAGATGTGCAGCCTTAGAAACTGCTTATCACATATCCCTGGATGCAGAAACTTGGTTCTAGCATCCCCCAATATTGCTTTGGCTGAGACTGCAGCCTGTGCTACACAAGTTGTTGCCGAAAGGACCATCAGTTGAGGGTTTTGTTGGTTGGCACGAACAACTTTGAACCTGAGTCAGGCACCCTTAAGCCAACAAATGGTTTCGTTTCCAGGACCGAGATCTTCTTAAGAGATGTGTGATGTCGTGTCATTGGAATCCGACTAAGAAAGAGATTGAAAAGTGGTTAAAGCAGAAGATTCACAAGTTTGCGGCTCAAGAAAATAGGAATCCACACTTGTCGAAATAAGATTGGTTGAATAGATATTTGTGTACAGAGGTACACAAAATTTTCTTTTGCACTTTTCATGCAAATTATATGAGTGGTAAGCTAAATTGGTAGATAGTCAATGGAGGTGGAAGCTCAATAGTATTACGGTGTGGACCCCAAAATTGGTGCAATAACAAGAGGCATCTGAAAAAAAGATCGTGTAGGCTGTCGGTCATTGGCTTGATCAAATTCTGGGAGGATTTGTTACTGAATTTGTAGTTGACACATCAGTTAGCTATAGCGAATATTCTTCAAAGGACCTAGAGGTAAGTACTTAAGGCCATTGAATACTTGGATTAAAATGCTACTATGTGAAAATCGGGTAATGCCATTACCTTAATGTTCGGAGTTACGTGAAGTGGAAGATTCTTTAGAAGAAGTGACACATCAGGTCCAGAGTATAGTCCATTGATGGAACCTCCTTCAAGTGACGATGAAGGGGTGGTGCTACGCTGTGAAGCGTCATTCAGTTAATAACTCGGGGTATTCTAAGGATATCTCATCCATCCACTCCACCTCCGCCTCCACCTCCACCTCATACACCTACGCCTTCACCTCCTCCACCTCCACTTCCACCATTCAAAATGGCAAACGCGATGAAGATGCCAATCTTTAATGGAACGAGTGATGAAGATCCAAAACAATTTTGGTTTGTTGCAGGAGCTATGTGGATAGCGCAACAGGTTACCGATGACAATATTAAGAAAGCGTAGTTGGTTACAACTTTGCAGGAGCACACATTAACTTGGTACATAAAATATTGTACTGATAACCCGAACGTGTCGTTGGCAGATAGCCAACTAGCTTTAAACAAGGAGTTCAGTAGGCCTAAATTAGAGGCGCAGTCAATAATTGAATTTAAGGATTTGCAGGTCAGATGAATGAGGAAATGGTTAATTCATGGATACCCAGTCTCTCTACCTACTTCAAGACAACTCCAGATCTGGACTGGGGAGGAAGGGGGGGTAGGGGGGGATGGGAGGGGGCGAGCCTAACATTTCACTCTACAACTACGTTCCTTCAAATTGTGGGGGCCTAAGCTTGCGGAAGATCCAAATGAGAGTTGATGAGACGCCTTGGGACTTTGATCAGAGGTTGAAGTGCAAGATCAGGTAGGCTAATATGCAAATCTTAGATACCCATCATCGTGATTGGTTTATAGCATCGCTTTTGTCGCATTTAAGAATACCTTTGTCACAGCAGAAGATAGCAATGCAAGTAGAATCCTTGGAGATCGCGATGAGGCTGCACACATCACCTATTCGGATACGAACCTTGGGGTGCAATAGATTCATTTGTAGCTTGAGAGCCTACACTTGGAGTTGCAGAGCCTAAAGAAAGGAAGGGAAGCTCAGTCAGAGGTGCACAATGAGTTCTGGTGTCTAAAATGTAAAATCCATGGACATGATAAGGATCATTTCTAGTCTTTAAGAATTATATTATAGGGGGAGGACCTGTACCCTTGAAACCAGAGACTAATATTGGGATGAGCACGGGAACTGTGCTGTCGTGCACTATTTGTCAGGTTACAAGACAACATGCTACTGATAACTGCCATCTATTGCAGAAGTTTGTACAGACCCCTCAACAGTTATTTTGAAATTTTTGTAACTCCGTATGGCACGATGAGTGCCATTGTAGAAGTTATGAGTTTATGATGGATAGAACCCCTACCTATAGAATGCAAGCAGAAATTCAGCCTCAGGATCAAGGCACAAGAGCATCATGTGGAGGATTCCAAGGCCAAGGACGAGGAAAAGGCGCTGGACCAAGGTGAGGGTGTGGGTAAATAATTTGCTATAACTGTGGTGAAGCAAGGCACTTTGCACGTGATTGTCCAAACCCCACACATGCTTCATGTCAGTACTATAGGATGTTTAATCATGTCATAGAGGAATGTCCGGTCCATATGGAAAATATTCAAGAAAAGAAGGTGTAGCCCCAAAATCCTATGCAGAATATTCATATGATGAGGAATGAGCCCCGCGAAGAGGATCATAACATAAACATTGTGTTAAGAAGTGGCATAACAACTGGCACAGATAAAGGTAAGCAGCCTGAGGAAGAGGGATGGGTATGCAAGGCTGCTGAGAAGGAAGTCAAATTTGATTTGAATCATGCTAAAGAAATTTTCTTGGAAGCAAAGAAGAACTTCGCTAAGGCCTCCACCTTAGGAAGTTAGGAGAAAACATTGGAGACTAATGCATCACAAGAAGTAGACCCTTCCATACTAGCTACTTTCTTGAAAACTTGTATGAAGTTGCTACGGGATCAGAAAGCCATCGAAGGATTGCAAGAATTAATAGACAAGTGTGCCAATAAGGAAAAGACTCCTATAGAGCAGCACACAGTAAGGAAGATTGGCAAGCATAAGGCATGAACAGGGTGTGATATGAGGCTAACCACATAGATAGATGAATATGAAATGGATTAGGTGATAGGGTTTGATCTGAATGTATTGTCTAAGCAAACGTGGGAGAGGATGGGGAGACCTGTACTGTAATGGTGAGACTTGCACTGCAGTGGTCTCCTATTCAGTTGCATATGGAAAATCAGCAGAAGATTATCCCAATGGGGCGCTTATATGGTGTCACAGTAAACATCGAGGGTGTGAGCGCGTTAGCCAACTTCAAGGTCATTGAGATAGTGGATGATAGTAACCCATATCCCGCGCTACTAGGAATTGACTAGGCTATTGATATGAACAGGGTAATAAACTTAAAGATGTGAAAGATGTCCTTCGAGAAGAAGTCGCTTAGGGTAATAATGCCATTAGACCCTGCAGAGGGGGCGTGTTACATTGAACCTATGCGCAACTATGTAGAAAGTGACGATGATATCAATCAGATATACAAGATAACGATGCACGATGAGGATTGGATCAATCCTACAGTAGATGGACGAATCATGTGGGATAGGGATAGCTCCTGCACCTCAGATTCAGATGGAGAGCTTGAGAATTGGCAGAATAGGCTACATGAAGTATCTAGCTCTGCTGCAATATGATGACCAAGTCGCTAAGGTGTGTTTCGACTGAGGTAAGAAACCTTTCACATTATGGTGGGTTGACTGATGTGGAATTGTTTTTAGATAAATTTGAATGCCAAGTACCGAAATAACATCGATTCTAGGCACTGCGCACTACGCCTGCCCGTTGGTGGGGTACGCATAAGGAAAGATTTGCAAGATGGAGAGAATACTGCAAAATGATGAAGCTAAGGTTGGCTATGTTAATACTAGAATGACAAAAAAATATACTGGGAAGGGCGATCCGTGTGATCATTTAACACGATGGAATAAGGCCTCTGGAAGAGAACCACAACCAAAATGGGTGCATATATTCTGTCATATGCTATATACGATCCCAATGAACTAGTATTTGGAAACAAATCTTCACCATGGGACGGATGAATGGGACATTTTAAGGGAGAGTTTTCTATTAACGTTCAACTTCGAGGACAAATTTGAGAGTATTGATGAAACGTTGCAAGAAATAAAAGCAGCTATATTCAGAACGTTGAAGGAAACAATGGAATGGACTCAGCCGGATTGGATCACCTAGCTACGCCATGCGATGGAATGTTATAATGTGACTGCAAAAGAAGAGGATGACCCATAGAATATCACCATCCCTAAGACCGAAGGACAACGCAACTTCGAAGGACCGAAGGTAGCGAACCCAACTATATCACAACTTCTAAAAACTCAATAGGTAAACATTGGGTCTGAGGAAGAACCCAAGTTCATGAAGATTGGAGATTACTAGGATGAAGATACAGTTGATAAAGTAGCTGAGCTACTGCACGAGTACCAGGACTTATTTCCCACGAAGTTTTCATATTTGAAAGGGATTGTCAAAGATTTAGGAAATATGAATATTACATTGAAACTGGATGCAAAGCCTTTTAAGCAATGCCCTTATCGACTGACTCCAAAATATAAGGAAAAGGTGTGCCTTGAATTGGATAATATGCTGGAAGTTGGAATTATTGAGCCTGTAGAACAATCTGTTTGGGTAAGCCCAATGGTGGTCCAAGAAAAGAAAAAGAAGGGAGAAATCTGCATATGCGTAGATCTGCGGAAGCTGAATGATGCCTGTGTGCATGACCCATTTCTGACACCGTTTATTGGTGAAGTATTAGAGATTATTGGCGGACAGGAAGCATATTCATTTACTGATGGATTTTGGGTTATCATCAAATCAAGATCACGTCGGAGGATAGAAGAAAAACAACCTTCGCGATGGAGTGGGGTTGCTTCCAGTATACAATTATGCCAATCAAATTGAAGAATGCACATGCTATCTTTTCCTGGGTAGTGATCGCAGCATTCAAGGAATTTATTCATAAGTTCCTAAAAGTATATTTCAATGATTGGACCATGTTTGGGTTGGTGAAGCGACATGTTGTGAGTCTGCGCCTCATGTTGGATACATATCGAAGATTTCAAATCGCTCTAAACTTGAAGAAGTGTATATTTTGTGTGCCTTTTGGGATTTTGCTCGGCCGAGTTGTCTGAAAGCAGGGATTGATGGTGGATCCTATGAAGATCATTGTTATTGTGAATTTGGAACCCCCCAGGAACGTGAAAAAATTGTGCACGACGTTGGGACACACTGGGTACTACAATATGTTTATCAAAGGCGTATGCCAAGATAACCGTGCAGATTGAAAAATTATTAAAGAAGGATGCGATGTTTTGTTGGGATGAATACTGTTAGTGCAACTTGGATGTCTTAAAGGAGAAGATCGTGACAATGCATATTCTGGTGTTTTTGGACTAGAAAAAGGAGTTTCATGTGCATGTTGATGCTTCCTACATTTCGCTAGGAGCAGTATTAAGATAGGCAAGAGAAGGCGAGATTGACCATCTGATAGCTTTCGCGAGTAGGAATTTATCCAAAGCCAAGAAGACTTACTCCACTACAAAGTGTGAGGGATTGGAAATGGTCTATGCGCTGTAGAAATTCAGGCATTATTTGTTGTTCAGACACTTCAAGATGTATACATATCACTCCGTGCTAAAGTACCTAGTCAATAAGTCTGTGTTAGGGGGAAGGATCTACTGATGGTTGCTATTATTCCAGGAGTATGACTTTGAGGTAATTGTGAAGCCTGGAAGATTAAAGGCAGGCCTGGACCATCTATCAAGGATTGAAACAGGCGAAGAACCCAGTAGCTTGGAGGAAGGACTGCCAGACGCGCGACTCTTTGCGGTACGTGTCATGGACAACCATTTTGCTGACATTATTAAGTTTTTGACGACGAGAACAAC
Source organism: Pinus tabuliformis (assembly GCA_031772625.1). NCBI lineage: Eukaryota > Viridiplantae > Streptophyta > Pinopsida > Pinales > Pinaceae > Pinus > Pinus tabuliformis. The sequence continues at coordinate 1,086,950,201 of CM062816.1, forward strand.
TCTGGAAGGATATTTCACTTAACAAAAGAAAGAGTTAGTAGCTCACGCGATAGCTTTTTTGGTAATTGTGGGTCATTTGTATAAGATGGAGTTGGATAAGATATTGCGTAGGTATGTTCTAGAGTTTGATCGCACCAGTATCTTAGTTGAAGGTCATGGAGGAGTGGCAGGAGGCCATTATGCAGGGAAAGTGACCGCGGAAAATATTTTACGCACTGGGTTATGGTGGCCAACGTTACACAAGGATTCTAAGGCATATTGCAAGGCGTGCGATGCTTACCAAAGGATGGGGAAACCTTCGCGAAGGGATGAATTTCCTTTAAATCCACAAGTTTTGTTGTAGGTCTTTGAGAAATTGGCCATTGATTTTATAGGTCCGATACAACCCATAGGAAAGAAGATGGCCGCGCGGTATATTATTACCGTGACCAAGTATTTAACCATATCGGCAGAAGTGCAACCGGTGAGGGACTGTACAACTACCACTGCTGCGAAGTTTATCTTCAAGTATGTCTTAACACGGTTTGGATGTCCTAAGATTCTGATGAGCGATTGAGGTACGCATTTCCTGAATGAAACGATTAGCGTGACCTGCTGTGTTATGGGCTTATAGGATGACCAACAAGAAGTTAACACGACTAACGTTTTTCAGGTTGGTCTATGGAATTGAAGCAATTATGCTGATGGAGTATATTGTGCCGAGTTTAAGGATTGTAGCCTTGACTGAGATGGTGGATTGTGAGACCTTGGAGGAACAACTTGCACAGATCATGGAGTTAGAAGAAGACCATTTCCTAGTAGGATTTCATCAGCAAGTGCAAAAGAACACTGAAAAGCATGGCGTGATAGACACATTAAGTTGTGCACATTCAAGGTAGATGATTTGGTGTTGTTATATGTTAGCAATTTTACGAAGTTTCCAGGAAAATTTCAAATGCACTGATTGGGGCCGTATACCAGTAAGGAGATCATAGATGGTGCTGCAATTCAACTCGCAAAGTTGAATGGGGAACCTTTCCCTGGAAAAGTGAACGGAAGTAGATTGAAGCTATACACAGGGGATCCTACCCTTGTGCGATGACTATATGGTAGTAGGAAAATCTCAGTAATCCAACTAGCTGCAAGAGATTGCGAGACTATAAACTACGCTGCCCGACTTAGGGAAACACTTGGTAGGAAGGTTGCACGACGAATGACGGGGGTGCGACAGGTGACGCTACACTACATGAACTGCGTCATGGAGGATGGTGCTGCGTAGGTGGGTCTAGAGGTAACTGTTGAGGTTACTATTCATGATTTGATGGCTAAAAAATAATTAATAGAAGTGGGTAGGCGCTATTTATTGCGAAAACATTTGGAGATCTACCGCCAAAGGGGCATTTATTATCATAATTTGGGGGGAACGGTCAGATTTGAATTCAAAACCCCTATAAATTACACATGTTGGTGCAACGAAGAACACTTTTAATTCTGAGAGTTTATTGCACGTTTTTCTATCTGAAGCGTATGAATCGTGCATTCTGGGAAGAGTTTGTAATGTGCCCCTCATTTGCAAACTACACTGCATCAACCCTAGAGCGATTTAATGAGAAAAATGACCTTTACAAACCCTGTCGAAGACATAATTTTAGAAGGTAATGTGTCTGACATGCCAAGCCCCAAAGTAACCAGTATGGAAGCTACACCCATTGTGCCTATGGCGTCGAGGTTGCATAGGTTGAAGAAAACTGTTGCAAAAGAGAAATAACCAGCCGCAAGGGAGAAGCACTCCACCACGAAGGAAAAGCCGAAGAAACTGGTGCCTATGAAAATGTCACCAACGAAGAATCCGTAGGTGTGATAAAAGGAGGAAAAAGACAAACAGCCAGAAAAAGTGGTGGATTTAGAGGAAGAGGAGTACCAAGGTGTTGAAGAAGTCGATGCTGAAGAAATTGAGCCTATCGCAAGGCTTCTTTAGTATATCCCTCTGTGAAAGGGATGAACCCAAGTGACGAAGGACCTAAATTCTAGAAAATTTGTGGTATCGACTCCCATGTTGCCTGAGCAGGTCAAATTTGAAGGTCTCAAGTTAACGCGAATTCCAGTACTGAAAATGGAGGACTCATACCTCACGGACCATGAAAATTTCTCGCACTTAGCGAACCATAAGTATATGATAAAGATATACTATGATGAAATGAGGGTTATGCAGTTCGATTCCATGAAGCGGATCTGTGTTGTTGATCAGGTGGGGTTGCTGAACATGCTCTTAGTGTCGCACTATCATCGCTCAACTATCAATACGGTCTCTGTGCGCCAACTCCTCACGCTGGTGCACGATGGGATTTTGTGGCTTGGGAAGCCCATTCCAATAATTAACATGTTTATTTGCAGGATAACGAAGTTGCCTCACAAAGGAGAAGACCCTGCCAAGGAGTTTGGAGGGAAAATTGGGGAGAAGGAACTAGCTGATAAAATGAAGAAAGAGTATGGTATGGTGAAAAAATCGTGTGGATACTCTATCCTCTCAATTCAAGACCAGGAAGTGCAGTTCGTTGCCAAAATCCTTTCAAGCAAGATCATGAGGAAGTGTTGTGTGGACAAAGTTCCGGTGTCGGTAGTATCACTTGCAACTCAATGCGCGAAGGGCGTGTAGTATAATTAGGCTAGATATCTATGCTAGGAGTTCCTCGCGAACTGCTGAGAAGACCAAGAGGAAAGCAAGCCATTTCACTATGGTTGGATTTTATTTTCCATTGTGTTAGTTGCTTAGAGGTTTTGGGAGGACAACCAATTTCCTCTGCACAAGGAAGATTTACCCGAGGCAGTGCGGTTCGCCTCGCTGTGGTCTACAAGGAATTAGACGGGAATCAAGGAGATGAAGATTTTCTGTGTCTTGATGGAGATAGATATTCGGATGGTGGTTAATCAAAGGCCAAGTTTGTCCCCAACCTTGTTCGAAAAATTGACAGCCTATGCGGAGTTCAAGGCTAACTTTCACAATGTGTTAATTCACATGCAGAATGACCCAGATCAAACATGGCATCTGTTGCCTTATTTGGTGTCTAAGATGGATGTGCAAGAAGTTGTAGGGTATTGGCCAGCAGAGTGATGCAAACCTACGACACTAGATATTGGAGCAAGAAAAGGCACAGAGAGCTTTGTTGCATAGAAGCTGAAGGATTCCACTCAGAAGGTCGTGTGCACCTTGGCCAAACAGAAGAAGAAGGAAGCTTCTAAGGCAGCTACGGAGAAGGACTGTATGGAGAAAGAGCACGCTGCTAAAGAGTAGGTTGAAAAAGAAAAACATGATATAACGGAGGGTGAAAAGTCTACTTCGCATCACACTGATGATCAAGAGATGTCAGAGCAGGGAGGAGGTGGTGATGGGGACCAGAGAACTCCATTCATCCTAAAGTGACGCAGGTAGGATTAGATGGGCGGACAAGGAAAAAGCATAAGTTTGATAAGTAGACACATATCAATCCCATGGTGCTAATAGAAGGCAATCTTGATGAGATCAAAGACAAGATACGAGACACGACAATGAAGGTTCTGCAACAATTTGAGCAACAATATATGCAGACGTTGGGAAGCGTCCAAAAGGATCTGCATGAGCTGCAAATCCAAGAAAATAGGATCAAGGTGGGCATAGGGAAAGCGAGCAAAGCACAAGAGAGCCTGACACATGGTAGTAGCACAGTGGTGGAGATATAATAGACTATGGACCTCAAAGTCATTCCATTGCTAGAGGGGTCCATTTGCACAGAATCAGAAGAGGTTCACACTGTAATTAATACAGTGAAGGACATGGGGCTAGATTTTTCTGCACTACCACTCTATACCCTCCATGCGCTGCATCAGGGGGTGTCAGAAGAATTGAGGATCAGGGAATAGTGCACACTCACTGTTGTCAGTGAGTTTAAGGTCAAAAATGAACAATTGTTCGCAGAGAAAACTCAAGCCTAAAGGAAAAGGAGGAGTTGCAGACACAACATCAGAACCTGGTAACAATGATCGAGCAAGCCTCCAAGTCAGTACTTGAACTGAACATACCAGAGGATTCAAAGGCCTCAGCCAAAGTGCGGATAATTGGCTACTGTTATACGTGCTTCTAGCGCCAAAATGTTGACGGTGCTGGACCCGCCAACATGTAAGGGGATCTCCCCGGTAAGAAGTCCCAATTAGACCTCGAGCCATTTGGTGTAGGAGTCCCAACAGTGGGTTGTACGGTAATGGCTTGACCATGATTTCGCACAGAGGCAAGTAAGATGTCCCTATTGGTAGCAAAGGTGTGACAATTGCAGTAAGTTAAGGAAGGTGCTTGAGAGGTTCTAACACACTGAGGGTGAGGTGAGTGCGCCCCTTGGAAACTTGTAATAGTACGCGGCTTGGAAGGGAACACATGAACGAAGATGCATCATAAGCTGGAAAGCAAGTTAGCGAGCAATCTAAAGTGATGGTTAAACCAACAACACATTTCAGAAAGATTCAACATGCTTATAGAGAATAGTCCATACATGCATGCATGAGCAAAAAAATACATATATCATTTAGAGTAAACTAGATATCATAGAATACAATACAACATTTGCATGAAACGTGTTGGCTTTGTTATATTAAGAAGTGTAAGTTCCAGTGATACAATACATCCATGTCTAACCACTAGTTCTGTTAGCAGAATGTTACAACAAAAACCGCATGCTCCTCCAAAGAGATATATTGGCTATGCACAGTGAAGAAGCCAAGGCTTGTTACAATACTGTCCAAGCTCTCACCAAGATAGTCTTGTCGGAAGCTTCGTTGACCAAAAGCCTTTACAATGAGTTATGAGGTTTTATTTATAGCAAAGGGTGGGGTGACTGTTGACATTCCCCTTTATGACATTTCATCTACCCTCATGACTCTTCATCTATTCTATGACTGTTACATCCAACTATCGACACTTGAACTTGCACTTGACAAGATGTTATAGTACAATGCACATGTGCCCATGTGAGACAAAATGGCTTGAGCAAGCCATGCAAGACATCATTGACACTTGGTTTGTTGTGGTGAGACCAACTCTTTGACATGCTTGTGATGGTGAAGGTGGTGAGTTGATGCCAAGCTCGATCGTCCGCGATGGTGTGCATGCGCTCCATGATGACATCTTACTGAAGTGAAATCTTGCACCTCCTACTGTACCTGTTCATGCTGCAACTCATTCTCTCGTCTATGCAGCTCTTGTTCTCCCTTGAGTTGTTGCTTTAGCACATGTAACTCCTTCTCCATTCTGTTCTCTAACTTTGCACAATCTTCATGTCACACCATCACCTCATAGCCTAAGTCTCCAAAGTTGCTTTCATCACAAGTGGGTCTTCTTGAGCTTGCAACTTTGTTCTGCCTCTGTGTTTTCAACAACCTTCCTCTTGCATTTTTTGCATCCTGTATGTTGCCTTCAGCTGTTGTTCATGGCGCTGCTTGTTGTGATGCTGCTACCATAATATCTTGATGTCCTTGTCTATGAACAACTTGATGTCTTCGTGGTCAGGAAAGTTCATAGACACTTGATCAAATTCATCCCCAATTGTGCTTTGAACGGTGTCTTCGACTCTGCTCTCCTGGAAACCATTGTACCTGTACTACTGAGAGGTAAATGAACACCTGCGATACCTGGAGACATGGCAACACTCATGGCAAGTAATATGTTAGTCGAAAACCAAAATGAACTTGAGAACTGGCATGCAACATACCTGTGTGACTGGTCATGAAGGTCACGCAATTTCCACCAAGTGTTCAGGAGACTGTGTTGACACCTAATCATAGGGATTGGGTGAACAACTATAATTAGTGTAAATAAATAATAGAGGAAATGGAGATTCATCAGGGATGAACTCAACACTCACTCCCTCTTGTATATAATAATAAACAACCTGAATGAATAATACGATTACACTTGAGGAGTTACCTCCTGGGCTGACATGGTATTAGAGCCAGCGCCATTTTTGGCTTCCCTCTCTACTTTGTAACTCCCTTCTGCCTATGTTCTGCCTATTTTGCAGAACTAACCTCTTGCAACCATTCCATAGGTGTGCCTCTATCAAGAATTTGATAACCGTTCTATAGGTTTTCCCCTCTCTGGAAACTGCTACAGACATTCGGCTGGTTATGTGAGGCAACTGCTCCATGGTATTGGCCCTCCACCTTCCCAAAAAAAAATTCATGGGTACTTTCTTTGACACAGAGTTTTAGACTGTGACTCTCAGATTGACAATGAAGAAAACCTGTAGATTACATGCCTTATTATCTATTCTAATATGTTTTTAAGTGGGTTGTACTAGTGAATTTTGAAAGAGGCATTTTATTTGAGTCCTGTATAGGATGTTTTAAAGTGGGATGTACTAGTGAATTTTGAAAGATACATTTTATTTTGTCAAAAATGTGCTTGTTTTCATCAGAGATACATGTCCAAAATGTGTGCTTTGTTGAGGGTGGTTGTAGCCGCTATAGTCACCCCCAAAACGAAGCTAAGGTAAAATTTTGGAGGGTGGTTGTAGCTGCTACAACATCTGGTTAAGGTCCACAAAGACTAATCATAGACCTTCGTGAAGATCTAGAAGCCTTTTTAAATTAAATATAGTAACAAGCTCTAGAAGGATATTGATCTGTGTGAAGGCAGATCTAAAGTTGTGCAACCTTAGAAATCGTTATCACATATCCCTGGATGCAAAAACTTGGTTCTAGCATCCCCCAATACTGCTTCGGGTGAGACTGCAGTCTACGCTACGCAGGTTGTTGCCAAAAGGGCCATAAATTGAGGGTTTTGTTAGTTGGCGCAAACAACTCTTAACCTGGGTTAGGTCCCCTTAAGCTAAGAGCTACATTGAACTGGTTGCTAATGTAAAGAAACTAGAATGAATAAGAATCTCCTTGAAGAGGGAGAATTACATAGCATCATATTATGGACCATCTCCTGTCGAAACCTTGAGACCTTGTGGTATGAGATATGTATTGTTGATTCCTCATGTAGGTTGTTTGTCATGAGACCTTGTGGTCTGGAAGATGTATTATTGATTCCTCCTATACGATGTGTGCCATGAGACTTTGTGGTACGGGAGATGTATTATTGATTCCTTCTGTAGGTTGTGTCATGAGACCTTATGGTCTAGGAGATGTATTCTTGATTCCTCCCTTAGGATGTTTACTATGAGACCTCTTGGTCCAGAAGATGACTTGATATGGATGCTATGTATCTTTCCTTATGATGACACTGATGATCTCTCCCTTAGGTTGTGGGCTATGAGACCTATAATTGGTCGGGGAGATTGATCCTGACAGAGAGAGATTTGTATTTGTGATCTCTTCCTTAAGTTGTGGGTTGTGGGACCTATGATTGGTCGAGAAGATTAATTTTGAGAGAGAGAATGAAAAGTACCTCCTTGGCTAAGAGGGAGTGTTGAAAAATATGGTAGACATGGTTGGTATTTTCATCGTGAAAAATAAATGGAAATTTGAACTTTTAAGTTTGTCTCCAAATCTATTAAGTCGGTTGGGCCCCTAAGTGGCACCCATTTGACCCCCAATTAAAGGCTATATAAAAGAGATCATTTATCCTCATTTGGAAACATCAATTTGGTCTCATGCATCTCTGGTCCAACGAAATTACAAGAGAGCCGAAATTTTAGGAGAAGGATGGAATTCTAAGGAGGCCCGAAATTTCAGGTACTTGAATTTTGACATAACATTTCATCATGATTTTTGTTACTCATTTGGTTATTATTGTGCTATTGGTATTTATAATGTATTAATTAATATGGAAACTCTCTCTCTCTCTCTCACAAGGAAAAACTATTTCAAGATTTTCCCTTTGTGGGCTTTGCCCTAGCTATATGCCTAATTTTCTGTGCCTCTTGTCTCTTTGTTTCATGGTTACTTTACTGTTCTTTCATATTTATCAATTGTTGTTTTTCTCCTATATAACTCCCTAAATGATATTTAATTTAATGTTATATGAAACTAATATTTAAATTGACCATTGAAGTAGTTATCAAGAAAGAAAAACTCAATTCTAGCAGGTGCCCTAGAAAATAAACATATTGTCCTTTGCTTTGATAGAGAGTCGGTTAACTTCTATTAAAAATGGACATAAGTGTCATGTGCATACAGTCCATGTTCTGCTCTCATTGAATTGTCAGAAAAACATAGATCACGGAATATTGCTTGTAATTTTAGAGGTTGTTTGGTAGAATTGACTATTATCTAGTAAATTGTATCTGACTCAGGTTTTGAGAGAAATATTATCATCTTCACCTCAATTCAAATCCCATTCATGACATGTACACTCTCTGTGATCCAATTGTTGATTGAGGTTGTCAAAGTGATAACAATCTAATTCTTGCTTACGATTTTGGGGTTAATTGTTATGCACATGTTAAAGAGAGAATGGACATTTTTTTCTACAAATGTATTGGGCCCCCTTTTTATACAGTACATTCCTTAGCATAATATCTAGGTCACTATAAAGGGTTCATCATGCACTACAAACTATGACTCCAAACTGTGAGGTACGCCCAATATTATTCCAGGTATGTTTGCAAGGAATGCGAGAAGTCTTGTTCTAGTGAATCCTAGCCCTCATAATGTATGATTATTCCCTCAATAGTTTCAGTATAGAAGGTGTGGCATGCTACTATCTATTTTCCATCTTTTATTCATGAAAATAAACATTAAGAACAACATTATAACTTTTTACAGAGGACAAACTAACTAGTCATATTTTAGCTTTCAGTGTAGAAGGTGTGGCATGCTACTATATATTCTCCATCTTGTATTCATGAAGATAAACATTGGGAACAACATTATGACTTCTTTCAGAGGACAAAATAACTAGTCATATTTTAGCCATAACTTAGAGGCATCTCATAAGAAAAGACAATTAGCTTAAACCATGTGACTAAAGTTATGGAGTAGATGTTAAATGAAGTGCACCTGGAGGTGAATATGCATGCCAATATAGCTGAAAGGCTATGCACTTCTCTTCTTTTAATAATATGGGCATGCATGAGCACCATAATTGAAATAAAAATCTCATTCTTGAAAGGAAGATCCACTTAAGCAAATGTTCATCGACCAATCTTTCATAATCTTTAAATGATATTAGCAACCCTGCACTCAACATTTGTACATTGTTTTCCTTGCTGCAGTTTTCTTATATGAAATAAGCTCACCTTCTTGCATGCACTTACAAAATCAACCTTGTTAACTCTATGCAGAACTCATCATTAGACCCTAAAGTTCATAATAGACAGGCACAAATACCTCATACTCAACACTTGGACGTTGTGAGCATTCTCATATTCAGTGAGAGATCATTTGCAACCAATGTCTAATTTTCATTTGAGCACATATACCAATCAAAAGTGGTAGCAATATTCCACAAAATCGGTAGAATGAAATGCACAGACAACAAAAATAAATAAATAACTAAATCATTCTCTTAACCACATAATGAGTCTCGGTTAACATAGTAATCATCCCTGGTTATGGAGGGGAAGTGTTATAAGTGGTATCAATAAATAACTAAATCGTTCTCTTAACCAAACAATGAGTCTCAAGTTAACATTGTTACAATATTTGTGAAATTCAACAAGATAAGCAATTATCATTTTGACATTAGAACTTACTAAAAATAAATTTACATTGCATGTTTATACTTAACAAGATAGAACCTGTTCTGCATTATTTGTTTAAACTCCTCAACACATAGTAAGGAAAGATTTCCATGACAAGGCGGGAAATTTCTTGTTATCTTCAAGTGAGTGAATGAAAATAAGTAATGTGGATTTAATAACCATTGTTCCAATCAACCAAAGTAGGACAGGGCATTTATTGTTTTCTTTCAACTCTCTCTATTGCTGGATGGAAAGTTTTCAATCACAAGGCATGTAATTTCTTGTCGTCATCAATTGAGTGAAATCGATATAATATGGGTTTAATAACCACTCTCTCTACTGACCAAAGTTGCAGCCTTCAGGTTCTCTACAATATCTCGCTTACAAAGAGGACATAACCTAGAGTGATTATGAATCCCTTGTGACCCACAAAGATGATAGAGACAATGTAAGCAAGGCAAGGACATGATTTTGGCCCCACTTTCGTAACTAGACATGGAAATATTTTTCATTTTTCAACTTTCTAATGTTGTATAGAAAGTTTTCAATCACAGGGCAAGGAATTTTTTGTCATATTCAATTGAGTGAAATATATGTAATATGGGTTTAATAACCACTCTCTCTACAGACGAAAGTTTCGCTTCATGGTTCTTAACAACAACCAGCTTGAAAAGAAAGAAGAAATGACCTGCAATGATTAAGAAGTCATCGTGATCCACAAAGATGATGGAGACAATATAAGCAAGGCAAGGTTGTTATTTTGTATCCACTTTCATATTCAGATTGAAAGATGGCACATTTTCTGCATGAGCATCAAAACCAATGATTTATCAATATCTTCAAGATGGTTATTACCAATTGGTAATTAACAAGTGAAAATGAAAATATTCACAATCATGATCTACATCATAGAAAACAACAATGAAACTTACTCTGCTTCCTCAATCATGTTTCCCACAAATGAATTCGCTGATAACTAGTTGATGACAACACTATATCATATTCTGTCACATCAATAAAATAATCAAATTACTATGCAGATGTATAACAATTTCGAATTTAAACAATCTATATGCTCATTAGTAACATTTTCAGGTATTGTATAAAATTATTCATGACGCACTGGGGACGATTATAAGATAAATAAGCTTAAAAATGTATTCACACCCAATGAAGCCCAATGTCCATCAAGGGTACCAAAAATTGAGGCACTTCATAATAAAACATGGCTTTGAGTTTTTTATATTCCCCATCTCCTAACATATATGTTTTTTTTGGTAAGTAGGATCTTGAAATTGATTACTTCACATATTTTATTGACTGCAAAGTTCTTCTTTTCCATTCCCAAAAGGGTATGGCTATAGTATGACATATTAAATTTCCTATAAAGAACCATAAACAAAGTGCAAAGCATCATAAAGAACCATGGCCATAAACAAAGTACAAAACATCAACATGATTAGCCCACCAAATTCCCCTATAAAGAACCATAAACCATAAACACAATGCAAAACATCAACATGATTAAGCCTAACAAGTTGTCTATAAAGAACCATGAACCATAAACAAAGTACAAAACATCAACATAATTAGCCTAACAGGTTAGCCAAATGCTTAGGCTAGTTTTGTGTTAGAATCTTATTGGGAAAAACTACTAGTATATGAGGACAAACATTATCCTTTTGAGTAACGCATTCTAGTTTGTGATAACAAATTTATTTGGTTGAGGCATACTAGTTTGTGAGAACAAATTTATTTGGTTGGAATCCCTGTAAATGAAGCATACTAATCTACTAGAAAGATTTATTATAATAGATCCATCAAGGTGAGAATGCAGGGTTGCCATCCACATTGTGGAAAAGCATCTTTGGGTCTCCTATAAAGGGTAAAAAAAATACATCAACATGGTGCGGTCATAAAAAGCCATACTTCTTACTCCCGACCACTGTGATTCAAATTCTGATCTGAACCTCCATCACTAGGTTGGGCTAATGAAAGTGAATTAACAGTTGAAATTGTTCTATTGTATCAGAATTTCATATATAAAGCCTTAGATATAAAAACTGGGAGAAAAGAAAATAACAGAGACTTCGTGACAACAAACCATTTGCGATCACAATGAGGGAACCAACCAAATTTCATTGAGAGAAATTACCTGTGGAATCCATTATTTTCAATCCTACCTATTTCAATGAGCGACACAAGTTTCTCACATAATGTAATTCTTGGGGTCATGATATGTAATGCATGACTCTCATACCACTCCATCACTGTTTGTTTTGAACAGTGTCCGAAATCAATCGAAATTTTAACATTTGAGTTGTAGACCTAAGACAATTATCTTCAAACCAGGGAAAAATAATAATAAAATACATCCATTCACTGAATAGAAATCTGAATTTCAGGAGCACCACTCAGGCTTTATATAAATGGGAATGTGAGTTGGCTGCATTGCAGTCATGCAAATTGTATCAGTTGGCTTGTCGTGGTCATCGGCCAAAACAGTATGGTGAGGCGCACCAAACACGTGATGCCCTTATTTCTGTAGTAAAATCATGCGTTCGGGATGGAACCAAAAACACTATGGTGCTGACAAAAATGGCATGCCCAACCTCACAGAACACAAATGGCATGCCCGGACTCACAGAACACATGAACTGACAATGATGTGTATGCTCAATAGATTTAACTGTGTATGGGCAACAAATAATTTTCCAGAAACTGAGATAACTCACGAGTCCTACGACAACCCCTGAAGTCGACTCTCTTCAGACGGAACCCTAAAATCCCTCGACAAACTGAGTAGCCAGAGAGAGCACTGGGGCGATGTGCTGAACTGTTGGGTCCAACCATGGGCTCTTCCACATCATCAGTTTTGGACTTGTCAAAACTTGAAGGCCACCTCTGGCGTTGAAGAGTCACGATGTTCTTGTCGTTGACACCACAATAATTCTCGAAACTCTTCATCTGAATGGAAGAGACTTTTGTCAAACCAAAACCCTTTGGTGTCAAAATGACCAAAATTCCCATCGTGACCAACAATCCCCTAGTTAGCCCTCATCATTTTGTGCATGATAATCACACACTCAGACCAACTTACACCAGTTTTATGTTTTGGTTGTAACTCTTTGGTTGTAACTCTTGCGCAAGAGCTAACGGGCATACTATAGGGCATTAAATGCCTAGCTACACATGCGTGCGTGCAGTGATAGATAACGTTTCCAGTGAGTGCTCATGATTCCGGTGCGTGCTCATGATTCCGGTGAGTCACGGCTATCTTCTAGTGAGTCACCGCCCGGTGAGTCTATATAGTGAGTCAATCTATTGAGTCAATCCTCTTATGCGTCTAGAGGAACTGACTAGCCACTGCTACTGGCTTGCTACTACTACCGGCTCTGATACCGCTCCTATCATTACTTCTCTGTTTGTTCCCCTCAAATGATGGCATTTGGTAAGGTCCCGAGGGGCTTGCGCTTCTGAGGGCAAGGAAAGTAAGTGCTAATCAGAATGCATATATTATATATGTAATTACGCTTTATCGAATCCAATCACCGTATTTTTCTGTTTAAATAAAAAATACGCACGCGTGTGTTAAAAAGCCAACAGGGCGCATGTAACCGGGCATTTAATGGCCAACCGGGCGCATGTAGCCGGGCATTTAATGCCCTATAGTATGGCTGTTAGCTCTTGCATAACCAATGATGCACACATGATTGTCAGGTCATGTGTTCTATGAGGTCGGGCATGCCGTTTTTGTCAACACAACAGGGAACCACAGCAGGCCGTCAAATCATCTATGGTGTCATGTATGTGAAATGACCACCATAGGGGCATTAAATGCCCTATGGAAGGCTAGTGATTTGGTCGGAAACTCCTATTTCCACCACTATAGCCTCATTAATGCGCGGCTACATGCGCAGGAGATAGGAGTTTATAACACGCGAGGTGGGTACTACGCCGTTTTTTTTTATTATCTAGTCATCACTAGCTATCTCCGGCGCATGTAGCCGCGCATTAATGAGGCTATAGTGGTGGAAATAGGAGTTTCTGATTTGGTCCCCACAACATTTTCTCTCTATAATTTTGCATTTAATGTCCTTTCAATGTGTTCATGTACAAAGTACATATTGCTTAAAGCAGTTGATTAATTCCAAAATTTACACAAAAATAAATTAAGTGATGTAGCTCAAATAATAGAGTGTTCGTTGTCAGTCATTCATTGATTTAATTCTAATAATACAAATCAAGAATGACATGCGTGGTGGTTATTTATTTATCCCATGAGATTTTAGTTCATCCTATCTCCATCATAATAAACCAGAGGTGGGAACTTAGTTTGAAGAGCATCACACTAAAAATGAAAATGTTAAGGTTGTTTGTTCGATCCACGCTCACTACATTCCGTGAATGCTATTTTGTAACAGTTTTCAATTATATAAACAATGGGAAACCAAAAATTATTCTGATAAGACAGAATGCAGTTTATTTATAAGCAGGGATTCGTGACACAATTGTAAAGCATATAACTTCAAATAAAAAGGCTGTGTGTTAAAAAAATGTTTTATTTGATATAGAAAGTATCGTTTACAGATATTAATGATTTTTTACTATCTTTTCATTTTCATCGTATCATACCCATGCACATGATAATTATTAACAAATACAATAATTATTAACAAAATTAGATAAAAGTGTATCTTCTCATTTTCATCGTATCATACCCATGCACATGATAATTATTAACAAATACAATAATTATTAACAAAATTAGATAAAAGTGTATCTTCTCAATATTTGGGAGCACAATACATCCCTATATCATAAGTAGCCACATGATGTTAAGTTTTATTGTTAATCTCCATAATTTTGATACATTGGGCGGAGTGCAGAGTGTAGAGATGGCCAAGAAAATTTATGCGGAGTTTGAGCTAAGGAGGAAGATTCAACTAGCACATAAAATTTAATTTATATATTGAGAGATTCAACTAGCACATAAAATTCTATGCAAACAAAGTGTGTAATGGATTCTACAATTTAGGCCTATCCCTTGTTAACATCAGTGAGTCAGGGAATTTACAATTTTTTATATGGCATGAAGAAATAAAAAATACATAGAGAAATTTACTGAGTGCGGAAGTGCGGATAATGGTGATTTCTCTACAATCCTGCATTTTCCCTTTGTAAGCATTCATTTGGGATAACACCGAATAACACCGAAGACTATTAAAAAATTAAATATAAAAAAAGAAAAGAAGACAAAGGATACATTTTCAATCATGTTGCCAAATTGTTTGTAGTTTTCATTGTTAACCTGAGCAAGTCATTTTCTGAAATCTATGATAGCATGGAACTAGTTCGAAGATAAATCAAGGATATTTCCAAATAGATTCAATGAATCTTGTAAAGGAAATAACCTCAAATGACAAGTTTTGGTGAAGAATCTTTGTTACACTAATACCGCTCCGAGAGTTGGGAAATCCGTTCCAATGGTTCTCACGCTCCCGGGAGCTTTGGAACTATATGGGAATGTTACCTTTTCAGTGGGAGCTGGGGAAATTTCTGGGAGCTTTGAAGACTGGTTTTTTTGGAGTTTCGATGTTCCTTGGGGTTGGGGAATACAAAATCTTGAGAGAAATATGTTGAACTGCCCACAAAATATGAGCCTATGTTGAAACCTTCACACAAAGAAAGGCCAAAGACATCCTTAACACTGATATCCTTAATTGAGAAACTAGAACAATCTCTTGATGGGTTAAGCAAGCGTGTGGCACCTCTACCTAAGGGCGATATTTAGGCTATCATGTTGATGAGTATTTCTTTTGATGTTTATGTATATATATCACATAAGAATGTGTGTGCATATTGTATGTGGCATTCAATGCTTAAACATTAGAGTTGCTTTTTCTCCTAAGATAACTAATAATGAACTTGAAATTATATATATATATATATATAAGGGAGAGACTCACAGAGAAAGACACCTAGAGAATATATTTATATATTTAAATTGATTTGAATATTTGAATATTTTGATTCAATATTAATTTGGATTATTATATAAATGATATAATTAAAAAATATATATTTTTTATTTTTTTATTATATAATATTATCGCTCTTGATTAGCCATTTCCTATAAATTTTGGGGAAACCTCTAGCCGTTCAGACACCCAGACCCAAGTTCCCAACGTTCCCATGTTTCAGAAACTCATGCAACATAGTGAAGAATGCATTACTCACATATCAAATATATCAACTAGAATCATTAGCCTATTGAAGCTCGTCATTTCTACATAACACATTGACATGCAAAACATAACCATTTATTTGTTTATTGAATGGAAAGTTATAAGATAAAGTCAATGTGGAATGAATTTACAATTTCTTCAATGGCATGAAGAAATCAAGAATACACAGAGATGTTGACCGAGTGCGAAAGTGTGGGAGTGCGGAGAATGGTGATTTCTATGCACTCCCACATTTTCTCTTCATAAACATTCATTTTAGATAGAACCCAATAACATATAAGATTATAAATAAAAATAAATATTAAAAAAAAGATAAAAGAGACATTTTCAATTACTTTGTGAAATTGTTTGTAGTTTTATTAATTTAGTTTATATCCCATATCCCAAAGGCAATCTATTTTATTAACATTCATATCACGGGTCTCCCAGGGGCAACCAAGAAATTGTTCACACAAATTTGTACGAAGCAATATATATATATATATATATATATAAACAAAACATTTATAATATCCTAAGTTTTGACTGCCAATTAGCATGTTTTTTTTTCACAGGTGGGAAAACCTATCATAACTCAATTGTCAAACTGATAGTGAGGACATCCATCTCTAGCTGCTAATCGTGAATGCAGGCTGACTTATCACTGTTATTCAAGGAAAAATACGCCACCTAGAATAACCCATTGGTGGTCCGTAAAGGGGCAGGATTTCGCTCCTGGAAGATGCCTTTAGGTATTGGGCCATGTTGAAGGGCCAAAATTCTCCGCCAACAGCAAGGGGATCTCCCGATGTAGAGTCCCAACTAGATTTTTCACCATTTACTTTAGGGATCCCGTCTAGTATGTAGGATCGGATGTCGTACATGTGGTTTAAGTTCGCTTCGGACAATGGTGGGATATTGATTCAGTCGAATGTATGAACTTCAACAAACACAAGGAAATAATTGACGAATGTTCATAATATGAATACCATAAATAGAAACATCAGAAATTGACAGCATGAACTTCACTTAAAGCAATTGTTAGCAAAGCCTCAAATCAGATCATACCAATATTAACAAAACAGTTAAATCAATACAAGCACAAAGTGAACATTTCATATACCATCTGTATGTTGTGAAGCAAGATTCATAGAACATGAAGACATATGATGAGACTACACATCAAAGAACTCTCAAGAACATTTTATCCATCTAGTAATTAATATCCATGGCATGAAAACATAAAATATTTGTTCAATCCAATAGTGGAAAACAACTATTACTCCTTGTATTTATCAGAAGAGAACAACTCCTCTCAAAAAAATATGTCCCAAAAATAAGTACCAAGCAAAAAGTCCATTACAATGTGCCATGAGGGTGTATTTACAAAATGAGGGTTACCTTTGGTCTACCCTTAAATCTTGGACTTCCTCATGACCTTTCTCACAACCTTTATAATTCCCTATGACTCTTCATATTATATTACTATCCTATTCTATCCTAATTTTCTAATTACACAAAATAAGAAAAATATATCCTATCAACTTGAAAATAGATAGTTCTGGGATGTCTAGGTGGAGTTGTTCCACTAGGTAAGTGCGCCAAAGCTTGTACTCAACTACTATGGGGGCTATCTATGGTTGTTCCTCATCATGTATGTGCCGACACTCAAGGGCATTTGGGATGAGGGTGATCCTTTTGGCATTCACTTGATTGCATAAGGTCACCATCTTTGTATACATTCTCACTAGTTCAATCACGTACCATGTAATAATCTCCTTTGTAACTGGTAGATTGTCAGAGTGGGTGACCTGACTATATGTGTCAACAAACGCCTAAACTTCCTGTGAGAAATATTCTTACTTCCTCACTTGCCCAGTTTCCCCAATGGATGGAACCCCATGGTTCTCAATCATTGATTCCAAACCACTGAAAAGGTGCCTATATGAAGCCAACACTCTGTCCACATCTTTGGCCAATTTTTCTCTTGATTGGATCTTGATGCAGAGCTAGACTTTGGCATTTTTCATGGTGATCCAGTCCTTCTTTGGGACTACAGTTGGTGCTCCTGGAGACTTGGTGGACCACTCATGCATGCTATCCAAAGATGAAATGACTTCCTTCATCATAGCAAAACTTCCCTTGTGTTGGTTTGTATGGCCAAGATTGGAGCTACCATATGATGTAGTTTTGACATTTCTTCATAGACCATCACCATGGCTTCATTAAGAGTTTATGTCTCATCTTTTATTGCAGCCTGTAGCTCCTTTGTATTGGAGTGTATTAAGCAGAGGGCTACATTTTCTTCTTTTTCCTTCTTTCTATTTTGTTATGCTTTAGCGACCTTCTACTCTGATGTGTAAAGTTTGTTTTGGAGTTTCGTGATTTGTTTTCTCACCCTAGATACATTATGTTTAGTTGTGGTCACAAATGTAGTCCCAACCGAGGCGATCATCTCAGGGTTAATTGTAGTGTTGGGAACAATTTCTTTTGTTTTGGTCACTGACAAGGGTTCTGCAAGGTTTTTGGCATAGCACTGTAACACCCTCCTCCCACATCTATCCAAGTAACTAGCCAACTAGGGTAAACATGTGATGGGAGGCTACTATGATTGGATTCAACCTCCGCTGTGACC
Source organism: Pinus tabuliformis (assembly GCA_031772625.1). Lineage (NCBI taxonomy): Eukaryota > Viridiplantae > Streptophyta > Pinopsida > Pinales > Pinaceae > Pinus > Pinus tabuliformis. Next base: position 1,086,968,695 of record CM062816.1, read on the forward strand.
TTAAGGAAGTGGAATCGACGGAAACATCATCCAACATTAGCTTCAAGACCCACATAAACCAATCCAACACTTCAGACAGCTTGCCCTTGGTTCCTACTGAAGTTTTGACCATCTTATGCCTCAGTCGCTTTCATGATATAAGTATGACAATGTCAAAAAACCCAAAGTCTCTCTCACAGGCTTATGTGCCAGCGTCTAGGGACCAAATTTTCCAGTTCTATGCCAGCGACCCCGATTTTTAAGCTACTTTTTCAGGCCCAGAGCCCAAGTCACTACACATAATAGAGTGATAGCTTAAGATCAGTAAAAGAACATGAAAATAATGATGCCAAAGTAATAAGTTGAACAAGACCTTAACCATACCCCTACTAGCCATGACAAACATTTCTTCAAACATATCATCAACATGTAACCTATAGGTGTAAACAATAGAATTAAGTGTAGGTATCTCATACTTATCTGAGAATCGCTAAGAACCATTGTCCCCTCATGTCATTTTTTGCATTATCATCTATTAGGCCATAGATACATTATCCATTCATTTACAAGTAAAAACATGTTGAGATCCATACATAGTTGTTGTCATAAAACATACATATAACCAACATAATAGGGACAAAAATATCATAAACATGTCAGCCATAAAATCCACATATACATCAGTACATTTACACATGAAAATCAAGGGGATTAATTTATCATTAGTGAATGCAATAAACCAACCAGAGATGGGACTATCACGTTCCACCCGACCATAGATTGGCTGAGCCAAGCCTCTCTTCAGCCAATCACCCCCGTGCCATATTCCAAGCATGAATGTGGAACTCATATAACACACCCAAAAACACCAACAAGCATGGATGTCATCAAAGTTCTCCACCTGCACTGTGAGGAATTTGAGTGCCTCCTTGTTTCTCAGGCTTTATCATAATCCACAGTGCGATCCAGGGATCACTAGGCCCTACATCGAGACAAACTCTCTAGGCTTTACCATACATCCCATCCCGTGAATACTAGGCCCACTGAGGCACACAATTTGGCTTTACCGCAACCCAAAGTTCGGGTCATGGGTTACTAGGCTAGTGGCTTTACCATTATCAACAGTCCAGTTCAAGGACCACTAGGCCATGTGTATGTCAGTTTGGAAATCCACCCCACTCAGCTTCGAATCCATCAGGTCATCCCACATTAACTGAATATGGGAAACCCATCTCATCAAAGCTATTAGGAAATGGCAGGGCTAGGTTGAAGAACATTGTCACACCTGGAAAAACTCATGCCATGAAAGAAAAGAACCACATGCAATACCATGCATGCCAAATCTAGCAAGGAAAATACACATGCAAGTCGATACCTAAAATGAAGTCAGTTGTAGTTGCTTGTTCCTGCCTTTCCCTACTTGATCTTTGCTTCCTCTTGCCTTGTTTTCCTTTATTGCTCCAATGCCAAAGTTCTCCAAGAAACTTAAGTGTCCAAGAGTGAGAGAGAGGGAGAGAATAATGAGAGAGCTCCAAAGCTAAATTGACAAAAGGTTACCAACTAATCCTTAGAAGCATTTTTATGAATGAGGCCTCTATTTTCTTCATTTTCTATTATTTTCCTTCATTTCCTCCTCACATGCATCCTATGACCTTTCACATCCTTTTTATCCTAATTTCGATTATTTTCATAAATAATTGTGCCAAAAATGCCATTTTTCCTTTCCAAAGCCTTAGCCATTACCTTTGCCAATTCCCTTAGCCATAAACAACCAAATGAACACCCCCTAGGATGTATTGCCCAACATTCATTGTAGAATAAGTGTCGCATCAATTGTGGTTTTTTTTTAAACTTTTATTACATAGAGTTTTCACCAGGGTTGTTACAGAACCCTCCCCCTTGGGGGACACCATCCTCAATGTTCAATCACACATATACCTCAGCAACCCACTGAAAGAATACATACTGCTCATGGAGCTTTATAACATAGCTTGATGCAGTATTTACAATGAAGGACCAGTTAAAAATCAAAACATCGTGACAACATACCTCATACTGGAGCTTTATAACATAGCTCATGGAGTTATTTGCATCCATATACATATGTAGATATAGAAATATCACCAAAATATATACCAAAACATGTACCATAACATCATATCAAAACATATACCAACACACGATATCAAAGCATATACCAAAACACCATATAAAAGCATATACCAAAACACCATATCAAATTTTCTTTGCCTCAACCGGAAAACAAGGAAGGATACATAGCCTACATTTGATCCACCATCTCCCATGTAGCTTCATCGGGTCCAAAGTGATTCCATTTCACTTTAAATTGCTCGATTTCTTGGTTCTAGAGCATGAGCACCTTTTTGTGCAATATACATTGAGGCGCCAGCTGGAATTTTCCATCTAGTTCCACCTACAATACATACCACTCAATCAGATGGTCAATATCCTTAACATACTTCTTAAGAAAAGATACATGGAAAAAATTATGGACTTTTACTTTCGGAGGCAGTGAAATCCTCTCAATAATACTGAAGGGTTCACAAAACCGTGGTGCCGTCTTGGCACATGATCCAATTCGCAAGGAGCTCTTCTTCAGTTTGATGTGCAAGTACACATATTCCTCGACCTGGAACTCCTTGAACAACCTCTTCCTCTCTACATAACTCTTCTTCCTATCCTGTGTTGCCTTTAGATTTTTCTTGATCACCTGCACTTCTTGTTCCATGCCCGTTAACATGTTTGTTCCAATCAACACCTTGTTAACCGGATCACTCCAACTGATACAAGTATTGCAACTCTGCCCATACAATGACTCAAAACGACTCATCCTCAAGGACTCCTGATAACTGTTGTTGTATGCAAACTCAACGAAGGGAAGAAACTCCTCCCACTTTCATTGTTGATGCATCACATACATCCTCAACATGTCCTCCAATATCCTGTTGACCCTCTCTGTCTGTCCATCTATCTGTCGATGGTAAGGTGTACTAAAGACCAACTCTATACCTAAACCTGCAAATAAATCCTTCCAGAACTTGGAAGTGAACTTCGCATCCTTGTCTGACACAATCTTTTTTGGAACACCATGCAACCTAACCACATCTCTGATGAATACCTGTGTTACATCACTAGATAAGAATGTAGACTTCACTAGAATGAAATGTGCAACCTTTGTTAACATGTCCACGATAACCATGATGGAATCATGTTGTCTCACTGTCTTCGGAAATCTTGTGATTCAATCCATGGAAATAACTTCCCATCTCCATTTTAGAATCACAATCAGTTGTAGCAGTCCACCTGGATGTTTACACTATGTTTTCACTTGCTGGCAATCAAAACACCTCACCACAAACTCTTCTACATCCCTCTTCAAATTTGGCCAATAGTAAAATCTCTTCACTGCTGTCAGTGTCTTGTTATAACCTGGGTGACCCAAATATGGTTTTTCATGAAACTCCCTCAAGATCACCTTCTTGAGCTCACTGTTATCTAGTACATATATCTTGTCTTGAATCCTAACCAATCCATCTGTTGTAAGACAATAATCCATACCTTGTGCACCTGCACCTGTACCTATACATGTACCTGTGCATGTACCTGTACTGCCACTAGTGCCTATACCACTACTTGTACCTGTACCTATACTATCACTTTTACCTATACTATCACCTGTTCCTATATTAGCACCTTGCTGCAACTTGTGCACAATCTCCATATACCTGACATCCTATTGACCTGCCTACAAGATCCTATCCTGTAGATCTGTCCCATAGGAGCTCATAGCTGCCAAGTGATTTACATGTACCCGTTTGCTGAGAGAATCTGCCACCCTGTTCTATTTACCTTTGATGTACTTGATCTTGAAATCAAACTCGCTGATCATGGCCAACCATCTAGCCTTCCTAGCATTCAAATTTGGCTGGTCAAACAAATATCTCAACCCAATGTGATCACTCATATGTACAAACTTCCTGCCAAGAAGATATCGCATCCACATCTTCAATGCATGTATAATCACTACTAACTTAGGATCATGTGTTGGGTAGTTTTGCTCGTGCTCGTTTAGTTTTCGGGACTCATAACATACCACCTATCCATCCTGCATAAGGACTCCACCAAGCCCTCTCTTGCAAGCATCTGTGCATACCACAAACTCTTTGTATGGATCTACAATCTGTAGCATTGGTGCATGTGTCAAAAACTGCTTAGGTTGCTCAAAGCTAGCCTCTCACTCCTCTATCCATTCAAACTTCTTACCTTTCCTTTGCAATGATGTGATAGGATAAGGAATCTGTGAGAAGTTCCTAATGAACTTCTTGTAATATCCTCCCAAACCCATGAAAGATCTCACCTCATCCACACTCTTAGGAGTTAACCAGTCCATGATGGCCCTTATCTTCTATGGATCTACTGCAATTCCCTCCTTGGAGGCAACACGTCCCAAGTAGTGTACTTCACTCTGAAAGAAATTACACTTGTTGAGATTAGCATACAATCGATGCTCCCTCAATAACCTCAACACTGCTGCTAAATTCTCGACATGTTCTTCCTCATTTTTAGAATATACCAATATATCATCAATGAACACAATAACAAACTTACCCAAATATGGACATAACACACTATTCATCAGACACATAGATGTAGCTGGAGCATTAGTCAAGCCAAATGGAACAATAATGAACTCATAGTGCCCATACCTGGTCTGGAACATAGTCTTGTGAATTTCCTCCTCTTTGATGCATACCTAATGGTATCTGGATCTCAGACCAATCTTCAAGAACATTTCTTCTCCCATCAGTTGATCGAACAATTCATCAATCCTTGGCAAATGGTACTTGTTCAATGGCCACTTTATTCAACTACCTGTAATCAATGCATAGTCTGAGAGTACCATATTTCTTCTTCACAAACAATATCGGTGTGCCCCAAGGTGATACACTTTTCCTAATGTATCCCTTGTCCAACATTTCATTCAACTGCAACTTTAACTCAACCAAATCAGGTGTGCTCATCCTGTAAGGGGATTTTGATGTTGGAGCTTCCCTTGGAACTAAGTCAATAGAAAAGTATACCTCCCTATGAGGTGGAAAATTTGTAATGTCCTCAGGAAATACATCCTGAAACTGCTACAAAACTAGGTATCTTCTCAACACATCTGCATCCTCAACCTCCCTACACTTATCACTACATTGTTGAGCTTAGCATACAACCGATGCTCCCTCAACAACATCAACACTGCTGCTAAATGCTCGACATGCTCTTCCTCATTTTTAGAATATACGAATATATCATCAATGAACACAATAACAAACTTATCCAAATATGGATGTAACACACTATTCATCAAACACATAAATGTAGTTGGAGCATTAGTCAAGATCAATGGAACAACAATGAACTCATAATGCCCATACCTGATCTGGAACATAGTCTTTTGGATGTCCTCCTCTTTGATGTATACCTAATGGTATCTGGATCTCAGACCAATCTTCAAGAACATTGCTTCTCCCATCAGTTGATCGAACAAGTCATCAATCCTTGGCAAAGGGTACCTATTCTTGATGGTCACTTTGTTAAACTACCAGTAATCAATGCATAGTTCGAGAGTACCATATTTCTTCTTCACGGACAATATCGGTGTGCCCCAAGGTGATACACTTTTCCTAATGTATCCCTTGTCCAACATTTCCTTCAACTGCAACTTTAACTCAACCAAATCATGTGTGCTCATCCGGTAAGGGGATTTTGATGTTGGAGCTTCCCTTGGAACTAACTCAATATAAAAGTATACCTCCCTATGAGGTGGAAATTTTGTAATGTCCTCAGGAAATACATCCTGAAACTGTTACAAAATTGGGTATCTGATCAACACATCTGCATCCTCAACCTCCTTACACCCTTTCCTGCAACTACCCTTTTCTTGAATAGTTGTCACCATCCTGACTGATGTGGCTTTCTTCTTACCCTGTAAGACTCTTGGTTCCCCATTGTCATCAACACACTCAATAGATTTATCATAAAAATCTACTTTGGTTCTCTCAAGATACAACCAATCCATGCCCAACAACATATTGTATGATCCCAAAGCTAATACATTTAGATGTGATGTGGTAGACATACTAGTGAGCCCCAGTATTGCAGCAATAATGCTGCAACTCCTGGAACTCCCTTCTTTAATTTTATCAACCCGGTAGTTCATAACAAACTTGGAAGCGACAGTGTTGTATACACAAGTACTAGCTCTTGCCGCAGTTGTCACTTGATCAGCTAGCACAAGTCCGCTAGGAGCTTAAGCCAACTTCTATGAGCTCTTAGAAGAAGCTTTTTAACTGATGGATGAAAGCTAACTCAAAGGAGGCTAATCTACTTGCAGAAAGAAACTGAAAGCTAAAAGGAAATGCAAACCCTAGCAAACTCTAGTTTTACCAGCTAGCCCTACTGATGCAAGAAAGAGGATGCAAGCTACTGAAAGCGATGACATTGACTTCTAGGAAGGTAAAATGCATGTGTCTAAGCTGCTTCGACAGTAACATCTGAAAAAAAACATCTTTTTGTATTTTTTGAATAAGTTGTCGGAATTATCTTGCATGCGATTTAACTGTTTTTTACTGCGCAGAGGTGGATTGGTGAGAGGAAATGCTTAGAGGAGGTTGGGAAGGTTCAGAGAGGGCCTAAGGGGTCCCTAACACCCTTCTAGAGAGTTTCACAGAGTTTTGCTATCAAGAAACTTCATTCGTGAGCTTCTACAGGAAGTCTGCAGGGATTTTACAGGATGTTCTGGAATTTCTACAGGATGTTCTGTAATTTTTCTACAGGATGTTCTGAAAAGAGGATTTTGGAGGGTTTATGGAGGAAAGATGGTGGGAAGTGGGAATGGAGGTTTGATAATGATGTTAAGGGGTCTAGGACCTGGTGGATGGGGCTAAGGAGCGATTGGATTTGTTCGAGGATGGAGGAAGCGATGATGCACAAGAATGTAGAAATTAGGGCAAGGTGGGAAAAGTATGGCAAATGAAAGGCAAGGATCATGGATTGAGGGTTGGAGCATATTATATGATGGAGGAAAGGTAGATAGAGAGGTAATACAGGTTCTCTGCAAGTTATCTTTTGAATTAGACAAATGAAGACTTGGAAAATCAAGAAGCTAATTACTTTGACCTAATCTGACCTAGATAACAGCAAAGAAATGGAACAGAAGTTTATTTGCACTGAATCCATGTATACCAACTATGCAGCGAAGCAATCAAGACTCTGAACATGTAACCAACTTCTACAAATGAAAATCAAACACTAGTGATTGCATGGCAAAGCAAAGTCAGTGTTTTTGTTGGAAGCAAGGTCACCTTTGTCCCAGATCATGATCCCACTGAGGGAGAGGTGACATCAGAGGTGCTTGATGGAATTTTTCTGAAGATCTTCCCTGTTATTAACCTATCAAATCAATCTGAACATGAAAATCCTTTTTAATCATCAAAAGCAATCTAAATAATAAAGCAAGTTTTAAATCTAAATAGCAGATTTTATCATAAGAATGCAACAAAAACACATAAAGATAAACAAAGGAGGTACTGGGCACTTGACATGGGCCCAACCCCAAGAGCTATAGCCTCCTAAGAGAGATTTAGAGCTGGTGCAAAGCTGGATTCATCTTTATTGAGCAAGAAAAGAAGAGTTACATCAAAACTGTCCACAAGGGAAAGCTTGAAAATGTGTTGGAATGCAAAGTTAATCTACTGACTAAAATCGAACTACAAACTAGCTAACTTCTACCTACAAAGTGACTAACTGAAATGAGGCCCTAAGCCCTCTTATTTATACAAATTGAGGATCCCAACAGCCCTCCTAAACTTTAGGAACTCGGTTGCCAAAACTTGTAGTTAACAACACTTTTACTAGCACTTGCTCGGCTGCCCTTCTGATAATTGATTTGGTGGCCCTTGAACTCCGAGATGATGGTGGATAATTCGAGGTAAGGGCCCATAAATGAAGGGGAAACCTTCCTAAAAATCATCTCCCTTGTTCTTCCACGAATTTGGCTGCCAAGTGCTCATTAAAACCTTTGATTTTGTCTCAAAATTGACTAAAAATCTGCACAAAGCACCCATTAGACTTGTTGGCATAATGACTAACCCAATTCACTCTATATAGCATAAATATAATAAAAAACATGCAATAAACTAATGAGAATGGTGGATTAAGTCGAATTAGGAGGTTGCATGAGCCCATATAATTATCCATTTTTGGGGCTCATATATCAGAGATCAAAGTTGCAGCAGTACTCTCTTCCTCAGCTATGTTTGATCCCTTCAAAGTCAGGTCATTTGGTCTCTGAAATCCGGATAGCTGTCAAAGCATGCATTTCAAGCCTCCACATCATTTTGTCTCTAATCTCGATGTGCACATGGCTCCATTGGAAGTATTCTTACACTTGAAAATGATTTTGTTTTTCAAGTAGGGTAGGGTAGAAAAAAAGAAGAAAAAAGATAAAAAAGATTAAAAAAAATGGAAATAAGAGGAAAAATCTAAGGTGAAAACCTCCTCGGAGGCGCCTTAGATTGGCTCATTGATTGAAAACCTCCATGAGGCTGTCAATGGGTTGAAAAAAATGAGCCAATATATTATGCAACTTTGATCTCTGATTCTGATCTCTTCTCTTCATCAAGTGCAGCCCATGGTTCTTTGATCTTTTCTTTTGAATCTTCTTTTTCCTTTGGTCCTTCAATGTTGTCAATATAATCTCTGTTTTGCAATACTCTTCCTAAGCTATGGTGAAGATCATTAAGCTCAAGAGGAGTCATTTGGACATGTTGTGTCTCAACATTGCAATTGTGTTGAGCTACTCCAATGGACAGGTTTGGAAATGGTGGTATGGGTAGTTGAGTGGAGGTGTATTTTTGAGATGGATGTGGATGGGGTTGTGGTTGGGTATGTGGTGGAGGCAAAGGAGTGGAAGGAGAGTTGTACTGGGGCCTCCAACCCTGATGAGGTGCATTCCACTGAGGTTGTGGCTGAGCATAAGAATGAAACGAATGAGCAACTGGAGAAGCATGGTATTGAGGAGGATACGACCAAGGAGGGGGTGTGGACTAGGAAGAATGAGCATGGGGACCCCAAGAAGGCATGGAAGTGGCTTGATAGGGGTCGTAATAGGTCTGGGATGTCCCTTGCATTCCCTGATGGTAGGGTATGGGTCCATGTGGCCTCCTTTGGTTCATATAATAGAGTGATCCAGTGGCTCCTTTGGATTTCTGATATGCAGCTTTAAGTCCAGGCAAGGAAGGGCACTGATTCGTTGGATGGTCTTCTTCACAGACAAAACACACTTCTATGGAGTGCAATGGACATTCGTTCCTAGGATTCTTTCTAGTGCATCTAGGACAAAAGATGGCCAAAGCCCTCTTGGCTTCCTCTTGCTTCCTTTGGATCTGCAAGGTATCTAGTTGCATGGCAAGAAACTACCTCATATCGCTCTTGAAATCTTCCATCTGATTTGCAAATTCGTTATTGGACAAGGTACTGCTCCCAACATTTCTATTTGTAGCCATTCGCTCCAGAGGAATGTTTTCTTCTTCTTCTTCCCTTGAGGTTCTTCAAATATGTCTTGCGGTCCACCTGAGGGTTCTTTAATCACAGCCATCGAAGAAGAGAGAAGGTTGGCTGTGTGAAGCAGTGGGGGTGTTGTGCAATCATTTTTCTGAATTATCTCTACTCCTACAAGGCATGAAAGCAAATATTTTTGGTTGATTTTTGCTTCTTCTTTTTTTCTGCTTGCACCTACAAAACTAAAATAGATTGAACTGCAACTAGCTATCTTGCTGAAATGAAAATGCGGAATTGAAATGAAAGCAGGAAAGGACTAATCTATTTTGCTCAAATGAAATTGCAGGAAAGAAATGCTAGGCTACGCTTGCAGATTTGAAATTGCGGAATTGAAATGCTAATCTACGCTTGCAAAATTGAAATTGCGGAATTGAAATGCTAATCTATGAAAGCAGGAAATATCTACTCTACTTTTGCGGAAATGAAATGAAATAAACTACTTAGCAGAAGGTTGTAGTGGAAAATAGAAGAAGAGCAGCAATCACCAATACTCTGACGCTTCCCCGACAATAGCGCCAAAAAGAGTGGCGAGCCCCAGTATTGCAGCAATAATGCTGCAACTCCTGGAACTCCCTTCTTTAATTTTATCAACCTGGTAGTTCGTAACAAACTTGGAAGCAACGGTGCTGTATGCACAAGTACTAGCTCTTGCTGCAGCTGTCACTTGATCAGCTGGCACAAGTCTGCTAGGAGCTTAAGCCAACTTCTATGAGCTCTTAGAAGAAGCTTTTTAACTGAAGGATGAAAGCTAACTCAAAGGAGGCTAATCTACTTGCAGAAAGAAACTGAAAGCTGAAAGGAAATGCAAACCCTAACAAACCCTAGTTTTACCAGCTAGCCCTACTGATGCAAGAAAGAGGATGCAAGCTACTAAAAGTGATGCCATTGAATTCTAGGAAGGTAAAATGCATGTGTCTAAGCTACTTCGACAGTAACATCTGAAAAAAAACATCTTTTTGTATTTTTTGAATAAGTTGTCAGAATTATCATGCATGCGATTTAACTGTTTTTGACTGCGCAGAGGTGGATTGGTGAGAGGAAATGCTTGGAGGAGGTCGGGAAGGTTCAGAGAGGGCCTAAGGGGTCCCTTACACCCTTCCAGAGAGTTTCACAGAGCTTGGCTATCGAGAAACCTCATTCGTGAGCTTCTACAGGAAGTTTGCAGGGGTTCTACAGGATGTTCTGGAATTTCTACAGGATGTTCTGTAATTTTTCTACAGGATGTTCCGAAAAGAGGATTTTGGAGGGTTGATAGAGGAAATATGGTGGGAAAGTGGGAATGGAGGTTGGATAATGATGTTAAGGGGTCTAGGACCTGGTGGATGGGGCTAAGGAGCGATTGGATTTGTTTGAGGATGGAGGAAGTGATGATGGACAAGAATGTAGAAATTAGGGCAAGGTGGGAAAAGTATGGCAAATGAAAGTCAAGGATCATGGATTAAGGGTTGGAGCATATTATATGATGGAGGAAAGGTAGATAGAGAGGTAATACAGGTGCTCTACAAGTTATCTTTTGAATTAGACAAATGAAGACTTGGAAAATCAAGAAGCTAATTACTTTGACTTAATCTGACCTAGATAACAGCAAAGAAATGGAACAGAAGTTTATTTGCACTGAATCCATGTATACCAACTATGCAGCGTAGCAATCAAGACTCTGAACATGTAACCAACTTCTGCAAATGAAAATCAAACACTAGTGTTTGCATGGCAAAGCAAAGTCAATGTTTTTGTTGGAAGCAAGGTCACCTTTGTCCCAACTCATGATCCCACTGAGGGAGAGGTGAGATCAGAGGTGCTTGATGGCCTTTTTCTGAAGATCTTCCCTATTATTAACCTATCAAATCAATATGAACATGAAAAGCCTTTTTAATCATCAAAAGCAATCTAAATAACAAAGAAATTTTTAAATCTAAATAGCAGATTTTATCCTAAGAATGCAGCAAAAACACATAAAGATAGACAAAGGAGGTATTGGGCACTTGAGATGGGCCCAACCCCAAGAGCTATAGCCTCCTAAGAGAGATTTAGAGCTGGTGCAAAGTTGGATTCATCTTTATTGAGCAAGAAAAGAAGAGTTACATCAAAACTGTCCACAAGGGAAAGCTTGAAAATGTGTTGGAATGCAAAGCTAATCTACTGACTAAAATCGAACTACAAACTAGCTAACTTCTGCCTACAAAGTGACTAACTGAAATGAGGCCCTAAGCCCTCTTATTTATACAAATTGAGGACCCCAATAGCCCTCCTAAACTTTAGGAACTCGGCTGCCAAAACTTGTAGTTAACAACACTTTTACTAGCACTTGCTCGGCTGCCCTTGTGATAATTGATTTGGTGTCCCTTGAACTCCGAGCTGATGGTGGAGAATTGGAGGTAAGGGCCCATAAATGAAGGGGACACCTTCCTACAAATCCTCTCCCTTGTTCTTCCACGAATTTGGCTGCCAAGTGCTCATTAAAACCTTTGATTTTGTCTCAAAATTGACTAAAAATCTGCACAAAGCACCCATTAGACTTGTTGGCATAATGACTAACCCAATTCACTCTATATAGCATAAATATAATCAAAAACATGCAATAAACTAATGAGAATGGTGGATTAATTCGAATTAGGAGGTTGAATGAGCCCATATAATTATCCATTTTTTGGGCTCATCACATACCATTCAAGTCAAATGTGCAAGCTCTTACCTTTTGATGAAATCACTTCTTTGTATTTGTAGGCAACTGCACTAACCAAGACTATGCATGTAAATCCTTACTCAAACCACACATATCCACCAAATCAGGACTAACATAGCTATAATTAGATCCAGGGTCAATTAAAATATAAAGAAATAGATCACAAAGCTTACCGTCCATCTCAATGATAGATGCTTGGTGTTTTTCTTTTTTCTTGTCCACTACTGCATAAATACCAGGAATACTCTAGCCAACATCCCCAACAGTCTACGCCTCCTGTGCACTGTTAGCCTTGGAGGCGTTTGGCCCAAAAATGGACCCAAGACACTCCCAAAGTCTCCAAATTTTTCCTAAAATCATGCCAGAAGATCCAACTATGCCCCAAAAGTCTTCAAAATCCTCTTAAGGATCATTCAAAGTCAAAACCGTAGCGTGCTAAGAGCCCTTGGAAGGGCAGAAATACACTATCGGGAGAGTAAATTACTTCAAAATCATGAAAAAACCCTTATCACATGCTTAAAACTCAAGAACGCATAGCTATCGTTAGATCTGGTCGATCAACGGCCTAGATCTAAGCGGAAAATCGCAAATCGGTAGTCCCAGGTAGTGGCAATCAAAGCTAGACACCGCCGATCAGCAATCGCCGATGATTGCTATCAGCGTGTCACATCGGCGGAAGTATTGGCGGAGGTATCGACACAGGTTGTGTGGAATGAGTGATAGAGATCACCAATTCAACATGGACTGTCGATCGCCCACGCAGATTGACGGCCCACATCGCATCGGCAGATCGCAATCAGGAAAACCAAGGGGCGTAGCCTTTACATGTATATGTGCGTGATAGCGATGAAGCCTGGACCCGAAAGGGTTCGGGAATGAAATTTTATAATCTTTCAAATCCGCCAAAGCCCATTTTTTAATAGTTTTGTGTATTTTTGTTGTTTAAATGAAATACGAAGGAATCCTGAGGCAGTGCGGTAGCGATGGAACCCGGACTCGATGGGTTTCCGGAATGAAAATATATCATATTTGAAATCGGCGGAAAGTTGTTTTTCAATGTTTTTTCACAGTTTTTATGTATTTACAAAATAAAAAGGGAATCATAGAACAAGCCGAGTGTGACAGGCGATAACGACCCAAGGACGGACCTGATAGAGTAGAAAGCCATGTTTAAGGACTTTTTAAAGTCCGAAAAAGCAGAGATTGGCAAGTTTTTTCCTATATGCAACGTTTTTCTCTATTTAACAGAGAAACGATAGTTCTAAATATTCAAAGGGAGACACAGACCAGAAAGAAAATAACAAAGGCCGAAAGAGGAATAGAAAGAGCCATAGCACGCGCAACTCGCCCCTAAACCGACAAAGCAGTCATGGAGCATCAACAGACAACACAACTTGCCCGAAACAGAAAGATCAGGGAGCATAAACAGTGCATCAATAGCCCAAACAGCGCAGCAAGCTACCCAAAATATTTGAAGGGCAGTTACTCTGCTGTCAGAAGAATAATCCTCCAAGCCCATGCTTGCTTATAGAGGGAATCAAATAGTTCAAGGATAGATCAGACAAGATTAAGACTCTGAGCCTCTCAGAGCTCAGGAGCATTGTAAACATGTTATAAATAGTTGAAAGTAAGATGTAATATAGGTTCAAACTTCTGGAGGCTGTAGAGACTTTGCTACTCAAGCGTCTCATCTTCATTCATTAGTAATACAAGCTTCTTTTACTGTTATATGTTCAATATTCCATTTTCTCTTATGTTCTAAGCTTGCACTTGAACAGTTTGTTCATGTTTTCTTTTATGTCTAAGGTCAAATAATTGTCATCTTATCTCTAATTTGATAAATTAGATTTGCAAGATTATTTACTTCCTATAGCTAGCTATTCATATGTGGTCATATGTGCATCTTTCGGTATAGTCAGTGTTCTCTTTTGCTGCCTGTAGCTAGCCATTCATTTATGTTTATGTATGCATCTGCCGGTATGATCAATATTCTCCATCCATTCATTGAATCTACAAACTATTGAGCATTAGTGGTCTAAAGCCTTGTAAGCTGAGGGTGTTCATGCATGTCTTGAGTAAAAACATAGTTGAAATGGTTATATGGCTTGATCCAAACCATCATTTATTCCAATAGTTCAGAGAACAATATTAAAGATAATATGTTACCAGGCATCTTCAATCTACAACCTAGGAGAGTTTCCTGGAGTGCTAACATAATTGGCGCCGTTGCTGGGGAGAGGAAACTGAAGCTCAGCTTCCCTGGGAAATGACATAGATCCAGCTTTGATGATAGACAAAGTCTGGGCACTTTTTGGTTGTAATCATCTATTTGGCGACTCTACTGGAGGCCAAACCTCTTAGCGACTCCACTTCATAGTTCTAGCTCAGTTTGTGAGGCATACTTGAAGAAATCCTCAGAAGCTACAAGCTGATCCAGTACCTGACCCTGAAAAATCATCAAAGAGAGAAAGGTGTTGTAGAAAGGAGCATTAGGTTTAGGTAAACCTAAACAATCTCCTATATCTCTTCAAGAAAGGCCTATGATAGAACAAATATATGTTGAGAGTATAGCTTCTAATACTAGAAATGAAGAAAAACTCTTAGAGATTCATAAAGCTCCTTATTATTTAGGTTTTCCTTTTGTTGTATGCCCAAAGGAAACCTCACCTCCTATCCATCATACTCCTTTAGTCTTATCAATCACTCCTCAACGCTCTATCATTCAGACTGCTAGTACTCTTTTAGCCACCACAGCTATGGTAGGTCCACAAGCACCTACCAAAATGGAAAGAATCATAGCTGCTAGGTATGGACCTCTAATACTGCCCACTCCTTTGAACGCCATACCTACTGGAGAATATCAGAAGTATATGCCTAATTTCACTGGGACTGAAGGTGTTTCAGCTGAAGAACATCTTGAGTCATGCTATAGCTATGTTGATAACTTGGACATTAGTGAAGATGATATCTGGATGAGAGTGTTTGTCCAAAGCCTAGATGGAGAGGCTAGAAAATGGTTAAGGGAACTAACCCCAACATCTATAGTAGATATTAAGGCCTTAGATGATGCATTCCTAAAGCATTGGGGGGATAAGAAGGATCTCCTTTACTACCACACTAAGTCTGGGAACTTATAGAGGGAAAATGGTGAGCTGTTGTATGATTTTAATAAGAGATTTAACCGCATGTACAACAAGATACCAGGTGAAGTGAAACACACCACTACCTCTGCTAGACTCATCTATGCCAATGAATTTGATTCTAACTTCTGTTTACTATTGAGGGAGAGGAGATGTGCTTCTTTGGCTGATATGCAAGATGTAACCCTAGAAGTAGAATCAAACATCATGGCTACCAAAAAGCTCAAAGGTAATGCTGATAGAAGGAGACAGAGGGACGAACCTTCATCATCTTCAAATCCCAAGATTGATAAAATGGCCAAGATTATAGAGTCATTATCCTCTGAAGTTTCTAAATTAAAGGTTGAGCAGCATTTTGGGAAAGGAAGGGTTCCTAATACCTTTGCTCCTCCAAATCCAAATCCATATAGAAGGGAAAACGAGCAGTTGCAGATCTTGCAAAGAAACAAAGATGCCAATGAAGACCAAAGGGTGAAGACCCATTTTCAAAATGAAGTCATGGAAGAAGAGCAGTTTGAAGAAGATGATGAGATCCATTGTATGGAAGACAAGGGCAACGCCACTTTTTTAACCAAAGCTGCCAATGAGAAGTCATTATTTAACGACCAGATCAGCCAAGAATGGGATGGTGAAGCTGTTCTACAAACTGAAGATCAGCACCAATATAATCCAAGGTCTATGATGAATAATGTCAAGGAAACTCTTGTTCATAAAGCGGTTGTCCCTGTAGAACAACAAGCTAATAAGCAGAAGAAACCAACAATTGATCCTATCATCCCCAAAGCTCTAGCCATAGAGGTAAGAGGCCTTGAAAAGTCCCCTTCTTCTTTTAGTTTTCAATCAGAAATTCAGAAGCCAAGAATACCTATGCCTATGATTGAACCAGTCAAGACTGAGTCCTTCAAGAAATCTATCCTTGAGGCTCTTGAGCCTAATGCCATCCAAGCTTCCACTGACTATGTAAATTTGCAAGATTACCAACCAGCTAATATTCTCAGCCCAATGATTGAAAATTGTGAAGATAGCTCCCCATTATTCTATGTATCTCTGACTATTCATGATAAAATCCTTCATAATTGCCTTCTAGACATTGGAGCCAGCCATAATCCAATGCCCAAGGCTGTCATGGATAAGCTCAGTCTTGACATTACCAAGCCATATTAGTTGGCCTCTACGCAGCTTAAAAAACCAGTTTGTCAAATCACAAAGGAAGAAGACCCACAGATTTGGGACATGTTATTTGATGGGGCTTGCTCTAAGGAAGCTGCAGGAATAGGTGAAGTCCTTGTGTCCCCCACAGAGGAATACATTGATTCATCTTTTATATTAACTTTTTAGGTCACAAATGACACAATAGAGTATAAAGTAGACCTTATTATTCAGCAGGTGTACAAAACCTTCCAAGAAAAACATCCAAGGCTGAAAGCATACAAAGATGAGGTGAAATATAGACCATCTCTGCCTGATAATGTCAAATGCTGGAAAGTTTTTGAAGTAGAGGATCAAATCAATAGGCTTTTGCAAGTATTTGATGAATTCGCTGATATGCACATTGACCAAGAGAAAGAAACCTTTCATAGAAAGGTAAAAAGGGTCAATTTTCAGTTTGGTGACTGTTTTCTCAAAAGGAATGCATTAAAGGAAGGAGGAGATGTTTTTGATGGCCCATTCAAAGGGTTGTTCTTCGAAATTTATTTCAGTTAAGGCTTTTAAGCCTTGGTATTGTAAATATGTTGTTTTCAAGCTTTTATTTCATGCTAAATGGACTCCATGCCCAATCCAACAATAGGAGGAAGATTTGATCTTGTTTTTTACAGGAAAGGCATTGTTCTATAGTTCTTGAAACCTCACAGGGAGGCTTTCATCCCCAGAAGGATCCAGTGTTAGCCTTGGAGGCATTTGGCCCAAAAATGGACCCAAGACACTCCCAAAGTCTCCAAAGTTTGCTTAAAATCATGCCAGAAAATCCAAGTATGCCCCAAAAGTCTTCAAAATCCTCTTAAGGATCATTCAAAGTCAAAACTGTAGCCTGCTAAGAGCCCTTGGAAGGGCATAAATACACTATCGGGAGACTAAATTACTTCAAAATCATGAAAAAACCCTTATCGTAGGCTTAAAACTCAAGAACATACAGTTGTCATTAGATCTGGCCGATCAACAGCCCTGATCTAAGCAACAAATTGCAAATCGGCGGTCCCAAAGCAGTGGCAATCAGAGCTCGACACCGCCGATCAGTGATCGCCGATGATCTCTATCGGTGGGTCGCATCGGGCGAAGTATCGGCGCAGGTTGTGTGGAATGAGCAATAGCGATCGCCAATTAAACGTGGACCATCGATCACATGCACAGATCGATGGCCCACATCGCATCGGTAAATCGTAGTCGAGAAGACCAAGGGGCACAACCTTCACATGTATATGTGCGCGATAGTGATGAAGCCCGAACCCAAAAGGGTTCGGGAATGAAATTTTATAATCTTTCAAATCCTCCAAAGCCCATTTTTTAATAGTTTTGTGTATTTTCGTTGTTTAAACGAAATATGAAGGAAGCCTGAGGAAGTGCGATAGCAATGGAACCTGGACTCGATGGGTTTCCAGAATGAAAATATATCATATTTGAAATCCGTGGAAAGCCGTTTTTCAATGTTTTTTCACAGTTTTTATGTATTTACAAAATAAAAAGGGAATCATATAACAAGCTGAGTGCAACAGGTGACAACGACCCAAGGACGGACTCGATAGAGTAGAAAGACATGTTTAAGGACTTTTTAAAGTCCAGAAAAGTAGAGATTGGCAGGTTTTTCACTATATGCAGCGTTTTTCTTTGTTTAACAGAGAAACAGTAGTTCTAAATATTCAAAGGGAGACACAGACCAGAAAGGAGATAAAAAAGGCCGGAAGGGGAATAGAAAGAGCCACAACATGCGCAGCTCACCCCTAAACTGATGAAGTAGTCATGGAGCATCAACAGACAGTGCAGCTCGCCCGAAACAGAAAGGTCAGGGAGCATAGGCAGTGCATCAATAGCCCGGCTAGCACAACAAGCTACCAAAAATATCTGAAGGGTAGTTTCTCTGTTGTCAGAAGAATAATCCTCCAAGCCCATGCTTTCCTATAGAGGGAATCAAATAGTTAAGGTACAGATCAGACAAGATTAAGACTCCGAGCCTCTCAAAGCTCAGGAGCATTGTAAATAGGCTTTAAATAGCTGAAAGTAAGATGTAATATAGGTTCAAACTTCTAGAGACTGTAGAGACTTTGCTACTCAAGTGTCTCATCTTCATTCATTAGTAATACAAGCTTCTTTTGTTGTTATATGTTCCATATTCCATTTTCTCTTTTGTTCTAAGCTTGCACTTGAGCAACTTGTTCATGTTTTCTTTTGTGTCTAAGGCCAGATAATTTTCATCTTATCTCTGCTTTGATAAATTAGATTTGCAAGCTTCTTTACTGCCTGTAGCTAGCCATTCATATGTGGTCATATATGCATCTTTCGGTACAGTTAGTATTCTCTTTTGCTACCTGTAGCTATCCATTCATTTATGTTTATGTATGCATCTGTCGATATGGTCAATATTCTCCATCCATTCATTGAATCTACAAACTATTGAGCATTAGTGGTCTAAAGCCTTGTAAGCTAAGGGTGTTCATGCATGTCTTGAGTAAAAACATAGCTGAAATGGTTATCTAGCTTGATCCAAACCATCATTTATTCCAATATTTCAGAGAACAATATTTAAGATTATATGTTACCAGGCATATCCGATCTACAACCTAGGAGAGTTTCCTAGAGTGCTAACATGCAATATATATCTTAGGCCTACCAACCTTATGTTGCAGACACTCTCTCTTAAGGTGCTCCTATCCACATGTCCAAAACTCCAATCGACCAATGCCCTCACCTCTATGTTGTTGCTGTTGTGACCCATGTCCCTATCTAGCTACATTAAAATTATTTTACGATGCCATATTTTCTTTCCCATCTACATTCTGAGGCCATTTTCTCTTAGGCTGCCATTTACCTCTACCTTTGTATTTTCCCTTCCATCCTTGATGAGATTCATTCTTATGCTTTGACTATTCATAGCAATGCTTCAATTTCCCAATGACTTCCTGAAGTGAATGAGGCTCGTCATATTCAATCCAATCTCTAAATGCTAATGACAAACCACTGACAAATCTCTAAAATTTAGCCTTCTCACTAGTAAGATATGGTACATACCTCAATAGATCCAAAAAATTGGTCATGTACTCTTCATCTGTCATTGATCCCATCTTTAGCTCATAGAGTTCTTTGGGCTTAGTATTGCAGTACTTCTCTGACAAGTACTTCTTCTTGAAAAGCCTCTTGAACTCCCGCTAACTCAAATCATCTGTCCTGATGTCTCTGACCTACTTAACATCTTCCCACTAGATGTCTGCTTTACCTTTCAAGCTGAAGATAGATATTATGACCTTCATGTTATCTGTGTACTCATGCAACTCAAATAATTTGTTCTTCCCAAGAATCCAAGCCTCTAAATCTCCTGGCTTCTTCACATCTCCATTAAAGGTAGGATGTTTTTCTTTCTTGAATTCATCTAGCAAATATCCCCTATCACTCCTCCTATAAGGATGATAACGATGACGATCATGATGTCTATTAGAACCAAAACTAGAATAGTACTTGTACTCATTACCCCTCCTATCTGGAGTGTCCAAAAACCTGCCATCTCTCACTGTATCAGATCTATCCGATCTGTGTCTACCAAGAGACCTACTGCCATATGCCCCATTAGTTCTTGTGCATGGATGATCCGAAGCGATCCTTGTCGCAGCAAGTCTGACAAACTCTGAAGAAGTATGGCATTAGCCTTTTCTTTCTTTTGTTGTGCATGTATGATCCAATCATTATCTGCCTTACAACTCCTTATATACTCCTTGAAGATACTCAGCGTATTTTCCAAATTATAATTGTGCCCCGCACCATGTTGCTCATCTTACGCATAGGGAGATTCTATGTAGTCTACCAGCTTACTAGCCATTTGATATTTTTCCTGCATTGCATAATATGCCAGATAAACCAAATCACAATAAATCAACATACCTTAGCATAATTAGGGGAGGATACCTCATTTTCCAGATCAACAATTCAACATGATAAATGTATAACATAAACATAACAACACATAGACATACACAAATAAATGTATCAACACATAACATCATTCTAGCTAGGGTCCAGTCATCAATGCAATGCATATCAACAATGCATGCTATGACCTCATGCATGACAACAACCATTACTCCATTGTACACATTGCCACATGCAACCAACAACGTGCATAAGCAATGCCTAATCAACTACACCTACGCATAAATGCATGTAGTCGAACATAAACGATAAATCCTTGTACTCAACCTACAAGACTGATACATGTAATAAAATCTACAAGAATGTAGCCTAACATACAAGGATGTAAGTAGGTGACATAAAATCAACATGTAAGTGACATATAACAATATGTAACCAGTCATATACTCATGACAAATGCATTCCACAAAATCAACATCAAATTCAACATGGCAACCTTGCTACAACCATAATCAATCATCCAACGAATACAACAAGCACATGGAATGCAAGTGTAAAAGACACACATGCAAATGATATGCATGCATGACCAACACATATTGCCCATCCAGTCTGAGGGGTGAACCATGCTCTGATACCACTCTATAACACCCTCCTCCCATGTCTACCCAAGTAACTAGCCAATCGGGATAAACATGCGACGAGAGTCTACTATGGTTGGATTCAACCTTCTATGTGACCTTAAGGAAGTGGAATCGGTGAAAACATCACACACAATAATCCAACATAAGCTTCAGGACCCACAGAAACCAATCCAACACTTCAAAAAACTTGACCTTGGGTTCTGCTGAAGTTTTGACCATCTTAGGCCTTAGTCGCTCTCATTTTATAGGCATGACAATGTCCAGAAACCCAAAATCACTCTCACAGGCTTATGTGCCATCGTCTAGGGAGCCAACTTGCTAGTTCTGTGTTAGCGACCTCAGGATTTAAGCCACTTTTTCAAGCCCAGATCCCAGGTCACTGCCCAGAATGGAGTGATAGCTTAAGATCAGTAAAAGAACAGGAAAACAATGATGTCAAAGAAATAAGTTAAACAAGACCTTAACCAGACCCCTACTAGCCATAAGAAATTTTGTCAAACATATCATCAACATGTAACCTACAGGTGTAAACAATAGAATTAAGTGTATGGATCTCATACTTATCTGAAAATCACTATGAACCATTGTTCCCTCATGTCACTTGTTGCATCATCATCTATTAGGCCATAGATACATTATCCATTCATTTACAAGTAAAAACATGATGAGATCCATACATAGTTGTTGTCATAAAACATACATATAACCAACATAATAGGGACAGAAATATCATAAACATATAAGCCATAAAATCCACATATACATCAGTACATTTACACATGAAAATCAAGGGAATCAATTTCTCATATATGAATGCAATAAACCAACGGAAGATGGGACTACCATGTTCCACCTAATCATAGATTGGCTGAGCCAAGTCTCTCTTTAACCAATCACCCCATGCCATATTCCAAGCATGAATGTTGGACTCATAGAACACACCAAAATACACGAACAAGCATGGATGCCACTGGAGTTCTCCACCTACACTGTGAGTAATTTGAATGCCTTCTAGTCTCGAAGGATTTACCGTAATCCACAGTTCGATCTAGGGATGACTAGGCCCTACACCGAGACACACTCTCTAAGCTTTACTGTACATCCCATCCCGAGACTACTAGGCCCAACAGAGAGAAACCCACCTCTTGGCTTTACCGTATATCTCGCCATTCACTAACAAGGATTCCTATGCCCACCGAGGCACACAATCTGGCTTTACTGTAACCCACAGTCTGGTTCAAGGGTTACTAGGTCAGTGCCTTTACCATGATCGATAGTCAGGTTCAGGGACCACTAGGCCATGTGTTTTTCAGTGTGGAGATCCACCCCACTAAGCTTCAAATCCATCCCTCCATCCCACATTAATCAAATATGAGAAACCCATCTCATCAAAGATATCAGGAAATGGCAAGACTAGGCTAAAGAACACTATCACAGTTGGAAAAACCCATGTCATGATAGAAAAGAACCACATGAAATACCATGCATGTCAAATATATCAAGGAAAATACACATGCAAGTTGATGCCTGCAATGAAGTTGGTTGTAGATGCTTGATCTTACCTTTCCCTTCTTGATCTTTGCTTCCTCTTGCCTTCTTTTCCTTTCTTGATCCAATGCCAAAGTGCTCCAAGAAACTCTGTGTGTCCAAGAGTGAGAGAGAGGGAGAGAATAATGAGAGATCTCCAAAGATAAACGAAAAAAAATGTTACCAATTGATCCTCATAAGAATTTTTATGAATGAGGCCTCTATTTTCTTCATTTTCCATTATTTTCCTTCATTTTCCTTCTCACATGCATCTTGTGACCTTTCACCTCCTTTTTCTCCTAATTTCCATTATTTTCATAAATAATTGTTCCATAAATTCCATTTTTCCTATCCAAAGCCTTAGCCATTAACTTTTTCAATTCCCTTAGCCATAAACGACCAAATGAACACCCCTAGGATGCCCTGCCCAACATTCATCTTGGAATAAGTGTCCCATCAACCGTGGTTATTGTTTTTTTTTTTTTAACTTTTATTACATGGAATTTTCACCAGGGTTGTCACAAGAAATTTCTCCTCTCCTACATGATCTTGAAGCTAACCTAATAAAAAGTGGGCTTGGTGAGATCCAACACTTCCTCTTCTTCTTCTTCAGGGACAATGACATTTTTGAGAGGGAGATGTCCTCCGATGAGGGGAGTAGATGGGGGAACATCCAATGGAGACAACTCAACTTGCTCAGAGTCTTGTTGAGTTTCCTTACCGACCTCTCCTTGCCCCTTCTTTATCCTTTCCTCCTCTTCTTTCTTCCTCTACTCTTCCTCTAGCCGCTTCTTCTCTTGCTCTTCTTGCTCTTGATTTCTCTTAAGTTCCTCGGCTTGCCTAAGTATTTATTACTATTCCTTCAACTCTTGCTCTCTTTTCTTCCTCTCTTCTTCTTCCTTTGCCCTCTGCTCTTCCTATTATTTTAATTGATTTTATTCCAACTGCTTCTTTCTTTCTTCCTCTTCTTGTCACTTCCTTTTCTCAAGATGGCCCCGACCACCTGAATCTTGCAATTGTTTGAGATCTTCTTCCCTTTTCCTCTTGAGCTCTTTCTTTTTATTTTCTAGGGTTACATTCTTATGTTCTAGTGTTTCATTATCCTCTCATGTTTCTTGGTCACTCGGAGGATCTTCTACCTCTTGCTCCTCCTGTTTATTCAGTTTCCTGATGGCCTTTTGCTTCTCTTGCTTCCTCTTCAGAGTAGATGACCTCTCCTGTAGGCTTACATTCTCCTGAGAGTGTTCAAGCTTCTCATTGTCTCTTGCTTGCTTCTTGTTGGGGCTGAGTTCCCTGGTGACATTATACTAGTGCCTAATCCCATATTCATGATCTTGCTTGGAATGTGGGTATGACCAGTTAAAATTAGCTATTTTGCAGTGAGATGCCACAACTTTGTCGAGATCATATGTGTGATGGTTCAAGGTCATGAAATGACATCCCTTTAATGCTTCGGCCTCTGACTCCTCTTCCTTGAAATTTTCCACCGTGTAGGCCCTGATAACAAGGGGGAATGTAGGCCATGGTTTCTTCTTCCCCTTGCTCAATGTTTTCAAAAAACCCTGTGTCATTTGATAGCATACTTCCTGCATGAGTACCCTATCCGTGGTGAACTGAGGAAGTGTGTGCGGGGTATTGTAGGAACCAAATACTCTAATGAATGTCCCCTCCTATATTGGGAACCATTGCACCAACTTGATGATAGTTTCCATGGCCCTCCTTCACATACAAGGTAGTTCCTCCCTAAAGAGAAACTAATATAATGGGGTAATACCCTTATAGCCAGTGTTCTAGAAAAGCTTGTAATTATAATGTACTGGATCTGTTGCGGCCATGTTCCAGTTGTAGCTCCCGTTGTCAAACTAACACCTTGCACAGACCGTGTCCAGGAGATATGAGGCCATGTGGAACTCTGATAGTTGTTTTGGGTCAGGATGCTTGGCTAAAATTATGTTTTTCCTTAGGGTTTACATGAGGATGTTGGGCTAGTTGAAGACTATACTTCGGGTAGAGACAACGTACATGATGGGGACCCGTGTCTCATAGAACACATCACAATATACTCTTCCGTATCATCGGTTCATCAATAAATTACCTGATAGAACTTATTTAGTTTGTCCATCCTATATATCTTGTTAGTTCTAACCCGGAAATTGGATGAGTCTTGCCACCATTCGCTGAGAATCTCATTGATAGGGATCACAAAACTGGAGAGCCACCAGGTTCTGAAGGACTCCTTCTTGGGAAATCTGTAATATGCAGCGATATACAGAAGAGATGGTTGTGAGAAGTGTGCTAGTGTGGTCCCTAACCACCCATTGATCTGTGTCTGTACTCTGTATGATCCAATCAATTGTCTCAGTGCATTGGAAGATTGGAGGATGAGATGCCACTTGGTGAATCTTTGATCTTTTCACATTTATATACACCGGGAAGTCCTTCTGGCCCAATGGGATATTTGTTTTGGAGAACTTTGCATAAAATTCATACCATGAGGACTTGGTGCTTTTGTTGAAGTTTCAAATAGTGTCCCTGTAGATGGGGGCTGGTTCGTTGTGATGAACTCCCTGTGAGCTGCTTCCAAATCCTCTAAGGGAAGATTTTGGTACTTGGGGTGCCATCTCGTCTTTGAAGGAGGATATCGAGATGCACTTGAGATCAATGTCACCTGGAATATTGAATAAACAATCCCATGATGAGAGAGATGGCATGAAAATAAAACCTTAGTGAAAAGTAGAAATTATAGTTTTTAGAACTTGGAAGAAGGCCATTTGTGCAGGTCGCAAGGTCGTAAGGATCAAGAGATCACATGGCTCACTTAGATGAGGGTGCGACCTGGTGACTTGGTGGGCTAGAAGTTGTAGAGCTATAAAAAGGGTCTCTTTCACCTCTAATTACCTCACATTAATATGTCAATCCGGGAACGTTTGGTTATTTCAAAGAGTGACTCAATCCGAGGCTATTTGTCAGAGTAATGCAAGTAGTACAGCATCCTACAAAATACAAGAGTAAACTGATGCTTGTCTATAACTAAGTTCCTTCAAATGACTAAAGCACACACTCTCAAAATATCAGTCAAGGGTCCGACAGCAGTAGTCCATCCCTTTGGAAACTGATGGAAAAGGAAACTAGAGCATGGATCACGGGTCTAGGAGCAAGGCAGTAAATGCAGAGGCTCACTACAGCCACAGATTGTCTCTCACACCAAATGCGAGTAAATGAAATGGCAGATAGAAATGGAACGACAAATAGGAAATTAAACAGTAAATCTAGAAAGGAACAACAATGCTTAAAATGGAACAACAATTCTGAAATGGAACAACAATCACTATAACTAAACCTCGCGAGTAACAATCAAACTTTATCCTATCAACTCAAAAGCTCTTATCGTAATCAAAACTCCAATCTTTCATTCTCCAAGCAAATCACGCAATCCACTAAAGGAACAGCAATAACTCTCAATTATGGAACAACATGTGAAAGTCATACACACATAACATTCTAAGAAAGTAATCTGAATTTAATCCCAATCATCAACAGGAATTATAACTGTGTTTCCAAATGGAACAACATGAATTCTGAATCATAAAGAACACACCTTTCAGATAATTACCTTAACACACATACTTAGCATAGAAGCTTCATAACACAAGGATAACATTGTTCAGTTGAATCTAATAAGATTTTATCTACTCTGAAAGAATTGATAATATAATGCAGAGTCAATGGAAAGAACATTAATGAACGAATCTTAGCAGAGCATGTGATGTAACTTATAAAGCATATCAGATTACCAACTAGTGATGATGAGCAAACCACGTAGAAATCAAATCGTAGTGATACAGAAGCAAGTGTCCTCTGGGGCCAGGCCCTTAGCCTCAAGGGTACACCGCTTTAAGTTAATCCAGACGCGAAGATGAGATAATCACCAAGTTTATATTAATGCATAAAACAGAAAGTACAATGAGCCAAGTTCAACGAGACTCGATGATCAAAGTTAAGTCTTTAACAAAAAGTTACATAAAAAGCATCCCCTCAGACTAATAGTGCCATCCCTTTATATAAGGATAACGGCAGAGATGTCTAAGTGATAAGATAAATAAAGCAGCGATCCCTCAGGATCGAAGATCCTGAGGGATTTGCAAAACTATTAATCACTAATCACTTCTTTCTCTTCCGCCGAGCTGGTGCCTTTTCCTCCTTTTCCGGACCGGTTTGCTTCAGCCTTCTTTGCCTCGTCTGCACTCGGTCCTTCGTCAAAGGGACAACAGTTACCCTGTTCTTATCTTCTTCTTTGGAACATCAACTCCTCGTTTCTACCCTTTCCTGCACAGGAGAATGACAATTATCAGCGGATAAGTCTTTGCATACTAATTCCACGTATTCTACCACAATTCTCTATTGTTTTCCTCATTCATGATGTAAAAGATTCATAAGTCCTACTGAAAAGCCACTAAAATGATCATTAAAAACATACCTTTTTAGTACTCCACACACCCCCTTGCTTACCCTGTTTCATGCCCTCATGAAAACGTTGTAGTTGACATGCAAATCAGTGAGAGAGTAGGCTGGAGAAGGAATCTCATGTGGAGGCCTACAGCCATGGTGAGTGACTAGGTAGTCAAAGAACTGGCCTGTTTGACCCTCAGGCATCTCATATAGGGCTTGATATCCGGGTGCAGGTGTTGTGGGGAAAAGTATCCGACTCGGATGACCCTATCCCTACTCTAAAGGTGACAGTCTTTAGCAACAACTGAAAGTAAAGCTATGATATTTTCCTTTATGAAAGTACAGAGAAGGAAGAAAAGATTGACCAACCGGTGTCTTTCGCTTTTGTCGATCCTTATCCTCTCTCTCTTTGTCTCTTGTTCCCAGCTCCTTGCTCCCTTTGCCGGTCCAGCTACACACAGATCTTGCACAAACAAGAGAGGAAAACTACAAGAAACATGTACTCATAACTGATGCATGGATTAGAGTGAATCAGATATACAAGTAAATACAATACATCAATGCAATACAAGTATATAGGAGAACATTCAAAGCTTTATTGATAAAAGTAACAGGGTTCTGAGAAGGTTACAACCATCAATGGCTCCAATCCAGCAGCACCTCCCCAGCAGCAAGAAGTCTCCTCTTCACCTCTATAAAAGCAATCACCCAATAGCTCTAACTGTAAACCAACAGCACCTCCTTGCTTTACACAAAATTCCAGCCCCCCTAGACCTCATAGAAGAGCTCTATATATAGGAGATTTGGAGAAAGGATGAGTCAGCTTGAGGCTGGCATAAAGCTGACTAGTGTCCTCTCCCACTTTAGTTAATCTTCAGTTCTTGAGTCCACTTGGAGAATCTTGCTTCCACTTGGAGATCAAGACCTTCTTACTCATCATAGGGCGAATCCCTTGAACCAAGTGTCAGTTTGGAAGCTTCCTGGGCAATTGACACCTTGCAGAATGACTGTGCCACTTGGCCAATCTCGCCCAGCGCAGGTAGCCTTCATTGATTTTGACTTTCAGTGCAGGTACAAGGAGGAGCAGTTGACATTCAGCGCAGATGCTCAGTGGAGCAGCTGACATGATCCAGAAATAGCCTGTTTTTGAGTGTTTTCAGGTGGAGAACTGATAGGAAGTGCTGTGGTTTGCTGACCTTGTTCTTCTAGGGGTAAGAACAACATGTTTAGGGACTTTGGATCCCTGTAATTATCGACATTTCATGCTCCATGCTGCGAGGCACAAAAATGTCTATAACAGTTGCCCCCTAAAGTATGAGGCCGTTTATCGGGTGAAATGCTTTATCCAGAGGGTCCGAAGTTCATTCAAGTGCTGAGAGGTGCCCTGTAATACAATACAATACAATACATTATTTTTCATTCTGTTTTCATGATCTGGCTGAGGCGGGCATTCCCATGCTCAGCTTTATAAATACATTTTGGTACATAGAACAGACGATCGTCTGATGGTAGACTGATAATTCTCTGCTGAAATTATCATCCTTTGAGAAGGATGATCATCTGCTGCAATGATGTACATATCAAATGTCTTTATATCCTGAATATATATATCGCAGCCCGGATGGATGAAACTAGATCCGGGGTCTTCAATCTCTTCCGATCTTCACTCGATGTACAAGTCGATCCATGTGAGAATTTCGCTGAAGTCGAACATGGAAAGACATCGCTTGATTACCGGTCAATGATGTAAACCGTTAACAAGCGCGAGAGGAATCACCGATAAGGATGATGACCCTCAAGGTACAGCAGTACAATTCACATGGTGGGAATAAAGGACTTGACGTCGACCACCGTGTAAAATCCTCTGGTCGAAGGTCATTGATGTATACCTGTCGCCGGAAGTGAGAAACTTGCCATTGAGGCATGCAAGCTTCAAAGTACTGAAGGGGTTGTTCCTAGATCAACTCCTTGGATAATGAGCTGATGTCGACAAGGAGCGATCCGTCAAAGGAGGGCCTTAATGAATCCCACATCATTGACACGGAACGGAGCTAGTGATTGTGATGAGGTGAAAACAAACTGTGATGTATGATTCAGGGTGGCGATCATGAATGGATGAAGGATAATGTATGGCAGTGGATGGGACACGGTTGACACTTTCAGAATGACCTCTCTTGAACATATAACGACACTGATGTGATGGATCGGTAGCATTACCCCAACTATGGATGGTGTGGCGAGGACCATGGTGATGAGACCGGTGAATGAAACAACCCAACCCGATGTGATACGGAGGACAAAGTGTCATGTTCAAGAGCGACTTGCTACCATTAAGCTTTGATGTTCTCCCAATTTTTCCCCAGTCATTTCTGACCAGTACCTCTTTATTTTTGTCAAGCTTGAGGAGGATAACATATGCTTGTTCTATAACCTGCCCTTCGGGCAAGCCCATCGCTATGATTTAACGAGTTTAGCGATAGGGAAACTCGTTCTCGTCTAAAGACAAGTTTGTCGCTATTTAATCATTTTAACGAGTCTAACGACAAGGAAAACTCGGTCCTTTTCATTTTTAGAGAGTCTGAAAAGGTACAGAAAGTTAACTCCATAATTCCTTTTTCGTCAGCTAATCCCTTAGGTCCGAAAAAGTATAAAACAATACAGAAGGGATGGGTGTTCGGTACTTTTAACGAGCCGAACAAACAAGCGCTCGATCTTTTTGTGCAATAATCCCTCAGGTCCAAAAAGATTAAAATCTAGAGGAGGGATAGCGTTCCGGTCTTTTAACGAGCTGGAAGGCCAAAACTCGGCAAACTTTTCATATTTTACGAGTCAGTGAAAAGAGCTCAAAGAAGACTCGTCTTTTGAGGAACGAGTGATAAACAAGGATAGCAGCAGATTCCAGGTACAAATTGGAATTTTCCAATCACGGTAGTGTCACAAGGATGGCTAGATGAAATCACTCTTCGCAGATGTTCCTCAAAATGGGTAAACACACATATGGGGGTGAACGACCGGCCAAATGACAGTGGAGGTGATGGATGAAAACACGACCAAGGCTTTTAAGGCTGATAAATTTACGATCGCAATGGTTATTTACCGAGATAGGTTCATTTTTTAATGAGCTTGAACTCTGGTGGAAACTTGCTCATAAACTTATGTTTATTTTTTAACGAGCATGAACTATGCGCTAAAACTGCTCGGGTCTTGCGTTTATTTTTTAATGAGCATGAACTATGTGCTAAAACTGCTCGATATACCAGTCATAAGAACGCCTCCTGTGAGATAGCTATTTTTTAAGGAGCTTTACCTCACGAAGCTATGCTCCAATTTTGGCAAGTTTTTACCTTTGCCCCACAGGCTTTCTTCATGCAAGGTCGGAAACGGCTAATCCTACGAGTTTAAAGGGTTAGACCTACAGGTTTAAAGGGAGGACCTAAAAATTTAAAAAAATAAATAGTCGCCCCTTGCTTACATTCCAAAAGGTTGCAAGCCCCCAGACATAGGATAGGATTTCGAGGCTGCCCCTCCTCTCCCCTACCTCTGCTTTTCTTTGGGTGTTCACAGCTTATGTTTATTTTTTAACGAGCATGAACATTACTAAAACTGCTCGAATCTTGCGTTTATTTTTTAACGAGCATGAACTATGTGCTAAAACTGCTCGATATACCAGTCATGCCCCCAGCATAACAATGCAATCGAGGGGGATGCCCCCTACACTTCATAGGGTCGTTTCATTTTTTTAACAAGGTTGACATGGTAAAGAACTATCCTTATTTCATTTTTTAATGAGGTTGACCTGAGATAGGAACTATCCTCGAAGCTTTAGATCCATTAGAAACAGAAAGTTTCATATTCCATCGTAGCCATTTCCGCCAGATTACTTGGAGGCGGTAAGGCGAAAGTACCCATCAACGGAGGTTTTTTTAGGAAGATGAATCCGATATTTTGGAGAGAACAATTGTTCCCATGGATCATTGGAATGCTTCCCATGATGCGAGGTTGCACAACTTCTGTCGAAGTTGTTGTCGAACTGCTTGGTTGATCCTGTCCTTTGCTGTTCGACGATTGCGGATCTCCGCAATCTTTTCTTTTTGAAATCAAAGCATCGTCCCGTTGCTCAGAAGTTGACAACATTAGTACCTCGCATCTAGAAGCATCCCTACTATCAACCAGATTTTGACCCGGATTTGGAAACGGATCATTTAGAACAGCTGGGGTTTGCGAATTCTTTACGAATCTTTTAAGCTCAGCTTTGAATGGACAATCTCTCGTCCAATGATCCTCCTCACATATCTGACACCCTGACGGGGGTGGTTTCCTCTTTCCGGGAGATCCTGAAGGAGTTTTCTGAGGGGATGACTCACCCTGTTTCTTCTTCCCTTTGTTTTGTTTCTTCTTGCTTCCTGGTTGATTGGAGTTTTTGCCTTTATCCGTAGATACAGCATTTACCTCCGAAGCAAGAATCTCTTGATTTACTTTTTGATTCGAAGTCTTACGGGCTTTCTTATTCGAATCCCTTGTCGACTTAGCGTTTGCAGTTCCAATCACGCCATCACCGGCATGAGAGTCACTATTTGATCCAGGAGGAGGAGGGATTGAAAATTCCGGTCTGGGGGCGTCAGGTATCTTATCATAGAGCGTGCCCGACTGAGTATATACTAAGTCCAAATATTGAGCACGAGCAATAACCTGCTCCTCTGTTACGACGCCTCCCTTGGCCACATCTTCTGTTATAGCAGGAAGAAGCGACTTTATAAACCACTCAGCTAATAGCTGATCTGGAACATAGGTCTTTACCATTCTGCGACGACGACGCCACTCATGTATATGATCTGATATATGTGTGGCCGTTGTCTGTTTGAAATTGGTCAAGATTTCTGTTCCAGTTTCGTACCTTATAGGTAACTGAAAGTGTGTTAAGAAAGTCGTGGCTAGAGAACTAAAATTGTCGAAAGAGGCTCTAGGTAATTCAATATACCATTTAGCCGCCGGACCAGTCAATGTCCTCTGGAAAAGGCGAAGCCTTATCGAATCATCATTCAAGGTATTCGACGAACACCACAGATGGAATGTCATCACATGATTCGACGGGTCTTCGCCAGGATTTCCATTGAATTTAGGAATGTCCGAAGGAAGTTTGTGAGGAATCGTTGGCCACCAATGGGCATAGGCGATTGGATCGTTCGTCAATCGATGTAAATCTGGTAATTCTAGAGTTGCCACGAATGGCAACTGCTGATTCAGGTTTGGCGAGGCGTACCCAGGATACGATGGAATCGCCTGAGCAGTAGGCCTTTGCATACCAGCATAATGCAACTGATGTTGATATGAATGATATGGCTGGTGGGCTTGGCCACTGTAAAGTGGTTGATTTAACCCGTTCTGAATATAGGGTTGCCCATTATTCGCAAAGATCTGTTGTTCAGATCCCTGGTACACCTGTTGAAACTGAGGTTGTTGGTATTGCACCATCCATGGTTGCGAAGCCATGTTTTGTTGTGCGATACTAACCGACGGACCAAGATGCGGGGTTATGGTTCCCGTTTGTGTCTGTGTCGTCCCGGCAGTTGGCGATTGTGGTTGTGTTGTAGGTTCAATGGGCTGTTGCATTACAACTTGGGGTTGACATACAACAGGCATCGATTGAACTTGCGACACGGTTACAATTGTTGGCGTCGTCGGGATACTAGACATAGGTACACACTGTTGCATGGAATATACAACTCTTGGTTGTTGAGGTAACATAGGTACCCAACCACTCGTCGTTACTTCAGTCAAACCTGAATGTTGTTGAAAACTGCCGTATGGGTATCCCCCCGAAAGGGGAAGTGAAAGGGCATATTGCCCCCCATACGGTCACAATCCAGAACTCAAGGGTATAGGTTGCCTTTGAGGACTGGATGGCCCAAACTGATTTCCAAAGGGATCAATTTGTCTAGTTTCAACGTAAGAATTACCGGGTATTATACCGGAAGAACAAACTGGAACAGACCAAGTTGTCGTAATAGTCCCTGGGTGGACTCCTTCTAGCTGATGAGAGCTAGTCGGGACAACTGGTATGCCGACAAACATCGTTGGAGTGACAGCAGGAGTTTCTGCTGTCACTGTGTCATTTGGCACAGTACTAGATGTCGACGGTTGCTCAGACATTTTAAGTCTATCCAATAAACTGCCTAACGATTCTACAGGAACTTCCAGTGGTGATGGACAAACTTCTGATGCAGAAGGAAAAAGAGTGGCGCCTACTCCAAAATGAGTTGGAGTATTTGCTTGCTGGTCCTCTACGATTTCCTCTATTGCAATCAGACCAGGAGGAAGAGGAAGACCGTCAGGTCCGTAAAAGATTTCTGGTGCCGAAGAAGGGGTTGCTTCGACAGCGACAGTTGTTTGAGCAACAAGACTCTGTGGACTGGTTTCAGATGGAACTGGTTCAGTTATGCAAGTACTTGCCCTCAGACTAGGATCAGTACAACTGTCCCTCTGTCGCTGTTGAACTTCTTCAATAGAGGCAGGGATTCCAAAAATATTTGGAGTGACCAGAATCTCAGATGTTGTTGGAACTGTTGTTCTAACTTTAATGGGAGATTTTGACCCGGTCAAGCGAGTTCGCTTTGTCCGTACTACTCTCGATTCCAGAGACAAAGACGGTTGACTCGCGAGTCTCCTCGAACGACGGAGTTTTAATTGACTTTCCTCCACGGTTGCGGATTACTTGATCAACTAAAATACAAAAAGGGGAATTATATTTCCGTATTGAATGAATTTTATTAGACGCTTTTAGACACAACTTTGCTTTTTCATGTTTTAAGAGTCGAGAAAAAGCTAAAGATGACTCTAGTCGACTTCGATGTATTAACAAGCCCGAAGTGACAAATGCTCGGTTGGACTTTTTCAGTTATAGAGTTTGAAAAAGGCCAAAGGAAACTGCTCTGGAGATCTAGGCAGAGGGTGTGCCAAACCTTTCGCGAAACCACAGAATACGTTTTACGGTACGGGTGGTCGATCTTCGTGAATGCTGTGTTCACTGCATCGCGATCAGTAGGGCGGCCGACATGGCTTCCTAAGGATAAAGGATAAATGCCTATAGGGGTCTCCCAATATACGCGACGGTACGCGGGAGCACAAGTCCGTATTAGTGCTACCGACTCTCAGGAGGAATCACCCACCTTCGTAGAAATCGATAGTCACTAAGTTTAACGACGCCGGAACACGTCTCTACCTAGACCTCTATTGTGAGCGTTATGTTACAATGCGTTTTTAGATTCATTCAATATATTTTAAGTTGATCTTGTTTAGCAGTTTGTCTTTCAGGATCACCACGAGATGTATTGGTACAATTTCCTAAATGCAGCTAAAATGATAAGCAAGCTTTACAATCTTTTTAGCTTTGAAAATCCTAACTACTAAGGGGAGAGAAAAACATACTCTTTCCACACAGAGCATAAAGCACAAACTAATGCACTTTCTCCTAGGTCAATCACGCAAACTTATCAAAAATGCAAATGCAAGATGCATGTATTTCTTTTCTTTTCCTTTAATGTTGATGTAAGACAAAAGGAAACTGTCGTATAATTTTCGAATTCAATTTGAAGCGTAAACAAACAAGTTTTGTCTAAAATCAAAAGACGCCTTACAGGTACTTGTTTCGACACTAAAAATGTATGAATTCAATCCATAAAATGAAAAACAAACAAACTCAAACAGCCATGAACAGTAATAAAACTAGCTCTTAAGATCTCAAAGACACTTTTACAGTTCAGGATCTAAGAGGCCACAGCTATACTGGTTCGCTTTTCACAATGGGAAACTGTAACTGAAGCAAGAAATATTGAAAGAACAATCACAGTTTCATCACACAACTGAGGCGGAACAATGTCAAGGAAAGTTGGTTTACAGCAAGTACAATGACAAGCAATCAGCAGCAAAATAACAGTGAAAACAGGGCTAAGACACAGTGGGAAACCTCAGGAAGACATAGCCTAACTGGATCAGCGCAGGTTCTGGTCTGTCAAATTGATTCTCAGCGCAGTTCCCGAAGGGAGTACCTGCGCTAAAATGCAGACTGCCTGTGGACAGCCTGCACTGAGACACGAGAGTTGCGTTTACAAGGATTTCCGGGTCATAAAAAGCTCAAAAATTCACTGTTTTTGCTGAAATAAAAAGCTATAGGTCAAGTACAAGCTAAGGGATGATCAAGAGGATGAAAAGCTATCACAAAGAGCATAAGAGTCTTTTGTAGATCAGCTCTTCAAATCATGAATCTGCTCAGAAAATGAGCAAGAGTAGCAGGCCCTTTACTTCGCTTTTGATATAGTCAAAAGCTTTTCGATTTGGTACTCTTTGGTTCAGGAAATGAATAGCAAAGATACTACAAACACCAACAAGATACTAGGCTCCCCAGTGGAGTCGCCAGTTTGTTGTGGGGAAAAGTATCCGACTCGGATGACCCTATCCCTACTCTAAAGGTGACAGTCTTTAGCAACAACTGAAAGTAAAGCTATGATATTTTCCTTTATGAAAGTACAGAGAAGGAAGAAAAGATTGACCAACCGGTGTCTTTCGCTTTTGTCGATCCTTATCCTCTCTCTCTTTGTCTCTTGTTCCCAGCTCCTTGCTCCCTTTGCCGGTCCAGCTACACACAGATCCTGCACAAACAAGAGAGGAAAACTACAAGAAACATGTACTCATAACTGATGCATGGATTAGAGTGAATCAGATATACAAGTAAATACAATACATCAATGCAATACAAGTATATAGGAGAACATTCAAAGCTTTATTGATAAAAGTAACAGGGTTCTGAGAAGGTTACAACCATCAATGGCTCCAATCCAGCAGCACCTCCCCAGCAGCAAGAAGTCTCCTCTTCACCTCTATAAAAGCAATCACCCAATAGCTCTAACTGTAAACCAACAGCACCTCCTTGCTTTACACAAAATTCCAGCCCCCCTAGACCTCATAGAAGAGCTCTATATATAGGAGATTTGGAGAAAGGATGAGTCAGCTTGAGGCTGGCATAAAGCTGACTAGTGTCCTCTCCCACTTTAGTTAATCTTCAGTTCTTGAGTCCACTTGGAGAATCTTGCTTCCACTTGGAGATCAAGACCTTCTTACTCATCATAGGGCGAATCCCTTGAACCAAGTGTCAGTTTGGAAGCTTCCTGGGCAATTGACACCTTGCAGAATGACTGTGCCACTTGGCCAATCTCGCCCAGCGCAGGTAGCCTTCATTGATTTTGACTTTCAGCGCAGGTACAAGGAGGAGCAGTTGACATTCAGCGCAGATGCTCAGTGGAGCAGCTGACATGATCCAGAATTAGCCTGTTTTTGAGTGTTTTCAGGTGGAGAACTGATAGGAAGTGCTGTGGTTTGCTGACCTTGTTCTTCTAGGGGTAAGAACAACATGTTTAGGGACTTTGGATCCCTGTAATTATCGACATTTCATGCTCCATGCTGCGAGGCACAAAAATGTCTATAACAGCAGGATGCCAGATAATTGGACTGCGGAATCTATATCCTAACCAGGATGGTCCTGCCCTCAAGATTCTTTCACCATAGGGGTTCAAACAATTGGCAGCTAACTAAAAATTCTCATACTTAAATGGCTCCCTGAGCTGGATGTTTGGATTAGAGGTTCGGTACCGGAATTTGGCTGCATCAATGGCGAGGTCTTTGATAGAAAGAAAATATTCTAAACTTTGTCGAATGACTGCCTCGTGCATGGGTCCTAATGTTTCAATGACACCCGGAGTTCTCATAAGGTTTCTATGTGCTCTCCATAGTTGTGCTGGGTCCCTAGGCTCAGCCCTTACCCACAAGTCTAGGCCATTTTCCTGTCTTTGAAAATTGTTATAGGCTTTGAGCCATTTAATCTGATTGACCCTGAATGAGATGAATGCTTGCAATAGAATGTCCCCAACAAAAGGGCCAGGGTTCAACTTAGTTTCCTGATCTAGCACGAGGTTATGCAAATAGAATTCACATAACAATCTATGGACCTTCACTCCATAATGTTTACAACAATCTATAAAGTTGTTGACAGTATTAATTTGTATCGGGGCACCTACTTTAACAACCTTTATCTTTAATTGCAAGTATCGTTCCAATAAAAACAAAGCATAGTTTTTGGCAGGGGCCCTACATGCTAAAACATCATTGTATAAAGAACACAAGGTATCCATCTGTTTGATAACAGTATCTAACCTACGGGTTACCTTTGCAACTTTCTCCTATTCCTTTTGCCACCCTTCAAAGGCCTGGCTTTCAGATTGATTGACATTCCGTAGTTGCTGTTGGAGTTCTTCATACTTCTCACGAGGGACTGTCTGCTCTCTAAGCCTCTCCATCTCTTGTTGAGCCTCTTTCAATCCTTTGTGCAGGGTCCTTGTCTTTGGATCTCTTTTCCATGCATCAGTGGAGGCCGGGAGTTTTACCTGAACTTTCTTATTTCGTTGCTTTGAGTTCAGAACCCTTATCACCCCTGAGGGTGGTGCCTCTGTTTGAATCTCCTTGTTGTCTTTTTCTTTTTTAACACGAATACCGGCTGGCAGCTGTTCCTTTTCAAATGGAACAACAGTCTGTCCCTCAGCTTCATTTGGAACAGCAGCTGAACTTTCAGCTTCATTTGGAATAGCAGCTGGGCCTTCAGCTTGATTTGGAATGTCAGCTGGGCCTTCGGCTTCATTTGGAACAGCAGCTGGGCCTTCATCTTCAATTGGAACAGCAGTTGGATTTTGGGCAGGGTTTTGATCAACAGAGCGATTTTTAGTCCTCCGTCGTTTTATCCTGCGGTTTCTTACTGCAGTGGTCATCTTTTTCTTACTGGCGGTCTTCCTTGTCCTCTGCCTTGCTTTCAGAATCCTGATCTGCTGGTGGAGCTAAGCTATTATGTTCAATAACCTCCATTGTTCCTTTCGTAATTCTCTAATTTCCAATGTTTTGTTAGAAGGAACAGTAGGCTTTTTGCTGCGTTCTGGGTCGTGGCTAGTCCCTTGATCTTTCTCCTGGGGTACTTCTTCACTCTTTTATGTTGGCTGTTCCGGGGTAAGAACCCTAGCTGATTCCGTGGCTTCGCTTTCTATTCTCACTTCTTCTGGAATTTCTTCTGGTGCCGTGGGAACAGATTGTTCCCTCTCAGTATCTCCTATCTCTTTTTCATCATGAACGGGCAGATTTCCTTCCTTTGCCTCTTCTGCATGTGGTTTTTCAAGTGCATCTTCTTCCTGGGGTTTGTCACGGAGGTATGGTGGAGTGGAAGGTTGGCCATACTCACCCATATTGGCCAAGATTGCGGCCAATTCCTCTTCTCCCACTGGGTCCTGTGGTGGGCTACCTACCTGCTGTCCCATTTCCTCCTCCTGCCTGGATTGTCCATATTCTGGCTCAGTATGCTCAATTTCCATTTCAGGGTTCTCGGCTTCTATCTCAGGATGTTCAACTTCTGCCTCAGGGGGCTCGGCTACTTCATCGTTTTCTTCTTCGGATCACTTAGCCTTCTCGGCCTCCCCTTCCTTTTCTCCTTCAACTTGTTCTTCTTCTATCTCTGGTCGTGTGGGTTGTTCATCCTCAATTACCACTGGCTGGCTAGTGCTTTCCTGGAGTTTTTCCAGCCTTCCTCTTATCCGGGCTAACCAGACTGATTTTCTGTGTTTCTCTGGCTGTTCCGGTGTCTCAGTGTCATGCTTCTGTTTTGCTGACTCCTGGTGGGTCTCTGGTCGTTCGGATGTGCTTGAAATAGGTTTTTGTTTTCTTAATTCTCTACGTTTTTCTGGACGTTCTGGTGTGCTTAGAGTATGTTTACGTTTTGGGGAAGGTGTTGTCGCTCTCCCCTCAATTATTGCAATTAATTCTTTCCAGCTACTTTGTTGATGGGTGAGACTATGACTAACTATTAGTCGGATTAATCCATGGTGGCTGACAACTAATTCTACATGATGTGCCTTTTTCATGCTTCGTGCGGTGTCATGGAGTAAAGAATTCAAAAGTTCAAGAAGGTTTACAGAGCATTTCTGTTTTAAAACAGCTAAGAGTTTAAGGTGTCGTGGCCTTACCACGTCTTTTCTCCCCTCGCAAGTGATGTAGCTTTGCACTGTTCTCGCTAGTTCTGCACAGAGTTCTCCTAGCATTGCTGGCAGGACTCCCTTCCCTTTAACTGTTAAGCTCTGGCCTTCGTCCCAGAAAATTTTCATGATCTTCTGAAGTCTTTCCTTCTTCAATGTCCATACAGGTCCGATGGCTGGTAGTCCTGAGACTTCAGCAATTATATCGTCGGTGACTGCTATTTGCTTCCCCCGCACTGTGGAGTGATCCTCCTGCAGATTCTGCAGAAATTCCATTGCTACTGTTTCATTGGACTCCTTTAGGCGACTGAGATAAGTCAGCCACCCTGCTCTTTCCAGGATCTCCCGAGCAGCAGTGGAGACTGTCAACTTTTGTGGTTCGCTTCGAACTGCCATGCCTCCCATGGTTTCATTGTGGATTCACAATGGAACAGCAACTGCTTGTGCTGTTTGAAACACAGAGAGAGTAGTGATCGTCGGATTTGGAAAAAAACACAGAGTATGCAACAGAAATGAGTTATGAACAACAACTTGTATAGAAAAAATAGAAATGTCATGCCGTTAAACCATGCCATTTCCTGGTATGCTATCTTTCCCGAATAGTGAGCTGACACATAACCCGGGGAATCATGAGGTGAACCTCCCCCCCGCAATGCGATAGGCTGCCCCAGCCGTCAAAGAAAGGAGCGACACCCCGATCTATAACCAAGTCATAAAGGAACAGCGTATGAAAATATGCCATGTTTAGAAAAACAACGGTTTGCCGAAATCGAGGCGTAAAGTTAGATCGCATATTACGTAAGAGGCTACTGTGATATGATGTGAGGCCAGGGATAGGACGTCTGTCGTACTTGCCAAATCTCAAGTGGTCATTGTCACCTCCTTTGCCATGATTGGTGTAATAAATGTCCATGCGGTATATAAGTCGGGAGATAATGTATGATTAGTGCCTAGGATATAAGAAACAAAAGAGTATTAGTATCCTACCTATTGGTGTAATTAATGTGACCTCGATACCATTAACAGTGCTCTGCTGCCGACAGGTGTCCATAACCTTGGCAGAGTTGTTTATTTCACCCGCGGAACCATGATCCTTTATGTGCATATTAAGGAATGCGATGTCAAAGTGTAGGTCATTATGCTGGCTTGGTAACCAGGTAGCCATAATGCCATTCACGAGGAGGGGGCGAAAAGTGGGTAGGTCGGCTCGTGATGAGACCTCCTGTTCCAAGGTTTTTTCTTTTACTATACCTTTTGGACCATATCCCTGGTGTGGTGGCCATAGTGGGAATGCCACTTCGCTTCCATCCTCATGATCATGGTAGGCTGGCTCTTGATGAGACCCCCTATCCTGCATTTGACATTTTATAATTCATTTTCTTTTTCTTTCTCTTTTTTGATAAAGCACTATTCCTTATATATCCACAAAGGGTGGTTCAATAGTCCTTAAGAGTAGGAATGGTGGAAGAAGTCTTATCATCTCAATAGGAGGATATAAACCCTTTGCTCTTATTCCTGAACAAAATCAAAGAAAAGAATGGCATGATAAAAGATAACCAATCAGGGCAAGATTAGTAAGACAATGATAGCAAAAAGATAAGTACATCCTTCCTTCTGTCCTCTTACCAATACATAGCCTTATAAAGATAGCGATTTATAATTGCCTGATTTCAGTGTGTTGTGATTTGGATTCATTGCATAAGTGCATTGCTTGTCTCTAAAGGACTTTGAAAGAATAGGGGCAAGAAGCATTCTTACTTGGACCAGCAAGAGGTTAGATGTGTCACAAAGAGATAAGAAGTATACTAGATGAATAAAGGAGCATGAGTTCAAAAAGTGCAAATGTCGTTCCTTTTGGAAAAGAAACAGCAGAACACAGCAATGTTGTTCCTTTTGAAAAAGGAACAACAAAAATCAAAATGTGTTGTTCCTTTTGAAAAGGAACAGCAGAAAATCAAAACGTGTTGTTCCTTTTGAAAAGGAACAACAGAAAATCAAAACGTGTTGTTCCTTTTGAAAAAGGAACAATAGAAAATCAAAATGTGTTGTTCCTTTTGAAAAGGAACAAAATAAAATCAAAATGTGTTGTTCCTTTTGAAAAGGAACAGCAGAAAATCAAAATGTGTTGTTCCTCTTGAAAAGGAACAGCAGAAAATCAACAAGTGTTGTTCCTTTTGAAAAGGAACAACAGAAAATCAAAATGTGTTGTTCCTTTTGAAAAGGAACAGCAGAAAATCAAAAAGTGTTGTTCCTTTTGAAAAGGAACAGTAGAAAATCAACAAGTGCTATTCCTTTTGAAAAGGAACAACAGAAAAATCAAAATGTGTTGTTCCTTTTGAAAAGGAACAGCAGAAAATCAAAAAGTTTTGTTCCTTTTGAAAAGGAACAGCAGAAAATCAACAAGTGTTGTTCCTTTTGAAAAGGAACAGCAGAAAATCAAAAAGTGTTGTTCCTTTTGAAAAGGAACAGCAGAAACATGCAAATGCCATTCGTTTCAGGAACGACAGAAAAATTGAAATCTATGTATGCACAACAAGTTTGAAAAAAAAAGAGATTATGTACAAATTGTGAAAAGAAATGAATTCCTTAAGGAATTACGGGCGAGGAAGATTTCTCTTCCTCCCCTAAGATCTCCATATCAGCGTCTCTGCGTAGCTGTTGGTAGAAGGATTCCCGAGTGAGTGGTTTACGATAGAGACGAACCCGGTGGACATTCACTTTGAAGGTATATCCAGAACCGTCAATGGTAGTTAAAGTGATGGTCCCATTATCATGTACCTTCTGGATTTCATATGGTCCTAACCAACGAGTCTGGAGTTTCCCAGGGAAATCCTGAAACCGAGAGTCATATAATAGGGCCCAGTCTCCTTCATGAAAGACTTTGTTTTTGATAAGGGCATCATGCCATTTAGCTCGCTACTGTTGAATCAATGCTGTATTTTGTAGTGCAGAGAGCCTGATTTCGTCCAATTCATTCATCTGTTGTAGTCGATTAATTTGTGCCTCAGTTAAATCTAAGCCGACTTCTTGTGCTGTTTGTAATGTTTGGATTTCAAATTCTATAGGGAAAATGGGTTGTTTTCCAAACACTAATTGATAAGGTGAGTAACCAGTGGTGCTTCTCCATGTTGTTCTATAGGCCCAAAGTGCTTCAGGTAGTCGGGCAGCCCAATCACGCCTATGTGAGGCAATGGTTTTTGTTAGGATCGATTCTATTATCTTATTGCTGCTTTCTACTTGTCCTTTCACCTGTGGGTGATATGGAGTAGTAATTTTGTGTTGGACATGATAATTATTAAGTGTTGCTGCTAATCTATGGCTAGCAAATTGTGGTCCTCCGTCTGTGATTATTTCCCTTGGAAGGCCATAACGTACAAATAGATGGAAGAGGAATTGTATAACAGAGTCCTTTGTGGCCCTTGGCAATGATTCTGCTTCAATCCACTTGGTGACATATTCTATTGCCACCAAGATATATGTTCTCTGATTTGATGAGGGGTTGATGGGTCCAATGAAATCAAGAGCCCATCGCTCAAATGGTTCGATGACTAACTGAGGTTTAAGGGGCATCTCATCAGCTTGACCAGGACGTCCTGCTCGCTGGTAGCTGTCACAGGCTTGGACAAATTTCTTTGCATCTCTAAAAATCGTGGGCCAGTAATATCCTGTCTATAATACTTTGTGTCCCGTTCTACGCTCAGCGAAGTGTCCCCCACATGGTCCGTCATGACAGGCTTTTAGGATGTCAAAGATTTCATCTTCTCGAACACATCTCCTAATATGCATGTCTGCCCCTATATGAAACAAATAGCCCCCAATCCAGGAAAATCGAGTACTCTTCTGAACAATCTGTTTTCGCTCATTAGGGGTTAAGTGTTTTGGTAGTTTACCTACTGCAAGGTAATTGGAAACATCGGCATACCAGGGTGTTCGAACGGCAAAAACAAACAGATGTTCATCTGGAAATTGATCTTCAACTGCTGTTGCATCAATTGGCTTTGGCATTCTCGAGAGAAAATCGGCTATAGGGTTTTCTTTGTCAGGCCGGTCCTTGATTGTGATATCGAAATCCTGTAATAAAATCAACCATTTAGTTATTCTGGCATTTGTGACAGGCTTATTTTCTAAGTATTTTATGGTGGAATGATCCGTATACAAAATAACAGGATAGCCTATAATATAATGTCTAAATTTATTGACAGCATGTATTACATCTAGGAATTCCTTTTCAGTAACAGTGTAATTTAATTTAGCAGGGGATAAATTTTTGCTGATATAATAGATAGCATATGGTTTTTTATCTTCTTCCTGCCCAAGGACTGCGCCAATGGCTGTATCTGAGGCATCAGCTGATATTTAAAATGGCAGGTCCCAGTTTGGTCCTCGCAGGAGTGGGGTTGTAGATACAAGCTTCTTTAAATCCTTGAAAGCACGTTCACATTTGTCTGTCCAAAGAAAAGCAATGTTACCAGTTAGTGCATATAAAGGTGCAGCAATATGTGAATAATGTTCTATGAATCGTTTATAATATCCAGAAAATCCAAGAAAGCTGCGTACCTCTGTTTGAGTAGTAGGAGTGGGAATAAGAAAAAGTATTTGGATTTTGGCCTGGTCTACTTGAATGTCGGCTACTGAAATATAGTGTCCTAGAATAAGTCCTTCAGTCATCATCATGTAACATTTTTCGTGACTTAAGCAGAGCCTGGTAGCTATACAACGTTGTAGGACTTTTTCTAGGGTATTTAGTGCTGGATCAAAATCATCTCCATAGGGTGTAAAGTCATCCATATACACTTCAAGTCCATCATTTATTAAATCTGCAAAAATGCTAAGGATAGCCCTTTGGAATGTGGCGGGAGCATTACATAGACCAAATGGTAG
The DNA here is from genome assembly GCA_031772625.1 of Pinus tabuliformis. Lineage (NCBI taxonomy): Eukaryota > Viridiplantae > Streptophyta > Pinopsida > Pinales > Pinaceae > Pinus > Pinus tabuliformis. The sequence continues at coordinate 1,087,012,760 of CM062816.1, forward strand.
GACTCGGTAGGCAAATGTCCCCCAAGGACAAGTTAAAGTTGTTTTGTCCTGGTCTTGAGGGGCAATCTGAATCTGATTGTATCCACTGAAGCCATCCAGGAAAGAAAAGAATTTTTTCCCCGCCAAAGTATCTAGCACTTGGTCTATGAATGGGAGTGGAAATTGGTCTTTTTGTGTTGCTTTATTGAGTTCCCTGTAATCCACACAAATTCTCCATTTCCCATTCTTTTTTGGTACGACCACAAGTGGAGAGACCCATTTACTGTCAGAAATAGGATAAATAAAATTAACATCTAACAGTTTCTGAAGCTCCACTTTAACCACATCTTTTAAATGAGGATTGAGTCTTCTCTGCGGTTGACGGATAGGTCTAGCATATTTTTCTATATAAATGTGGTGTGTACACAAATGTGGGTCGATTCCTTTCATATCAGGGTAATCCCATGCAAATGCCTGTTGATATTTTCTTAATACATGGATGAGCTTAGTTTCTTGTTCAGATGTGAGGTTGGCATTGATATTTAAAGTTTTTCCTGGTTCAATTTCCACAATTTTACTATTTGCGACAGAAGTAACAGGTATTGTTTGATCATGTGTGTCTTTCAGAGGATCTTCCTCTAATTCATTATCAAATGCTGCTTCTATCATGTGACATTGTGTGCAGGATTCAGCTTCAGTTTGACTGATGAAATTATTAATGGCATCATCTTCTGTTTGATCTTTAAAATCAAGTGCCTCTTGCAACGTCAATGGAGATCTAATGTTGTCAGTAAGGTATGATACAGGATACTTGTTAGTTTTAATTATTGTGAGACTTGGCTGCGCTGGAGGGTATAGAACCAAATTCTTAATATCGGGTCCTTTAGTTATGGTCATATTTCCTTGCCGGCAACCAATGTAAGCATCGGCGGTGGCAAGCCAAGGCCTTCCTAGGATTAGCGGGTGTCCATCAAGTCAGGTTTTTGGATTAATTATCAGGAAATCGGTCGGATATTCCCAGGAGTCTACAGAGACCATGACATCGTGTAGAGTACCTTCTGGTCTAATCACAGATCGGTCGGCTAATTCTAACAAAGTAGAGGTAGGTTCTACAGATGTAATGTCGAGTTTTTGACAGGTGGTGGTTGTTAAAATATTGATTGCAGCTCCTAGATCAACTAAGGCATTAGACAAGGTCTGACCGTAAATTTGAACAGTTACAATTGGATTTCCTGGGTCTTCATATTTGATAGGTGTTTCTTTCCCGGATAAGAGATCAGATAAAGTACCGACTACTTAGACTCTTGGATTAGTTGTTATATTCCTCCTTGGTTTCTTTATGCACAATTCTTTAATAGTTTTTGCATATATAGGAATGTCTTGAATGGCTTGGAGGAACGGGATTTTTATGTACAAATTTTGTAATTCCCCCAGAATGTCAAAGTTAGGGTACTGTAAAGGTCGAGGTATGACTAATCGTTCTGGGAATGGGGGAGAGGATGTGGTTGCTTGATTATGAGACTGCTGATTATTTACATCCTCTCGTTGTAATTGATGTTCTCTTACTAACTGATCTTCATTATGAACTGTTTTAACTCCCTCATTTTGAATGATACGTCCAATCGTAATTGAAGATCATTACACTCCCACAGATCAGGTCCTATTTCTGGTGACTCAATGATTTGAAGAGATTGTACCGGTCTGTTATTTGGATTGGGGTTGGGTTGGGTTGGGAGTTGCGGTCTCAAATTAGACTGGGGATTTTGTTGTAGAGCTGGCAGAGTAGGTTGAGGGAGCGGAATAGTTCCTACTGGCTGTTGCATCGGTCTTTGCCAGTTTGTCTGCCAGGATGAACCTTGTGAAGTAGGGGGAGTCCATTGCAGAGGATATGGGCTATTTTGCCAATATGGTGAATTATAAGGGAAATTCGGCCAACTAGATTGATTTGGATGATTCAGCCATGGGTTTGAAGAATGAAACGGTGGTGGTGACCAATTTGGGAATGGGGGTGGGGACTGATTTTGCCACATATTATATTGTTGAGCGTTATATTGTGGAGGCTGAAAAGAAGAAGTTGGGTCTGAAAACATACCGGATTGTCTTTGCTGCCACTGGTGGAGCTGGTTGATCAAGTACACTGATTCTGGTTCTTCCTCTGCTTCCTTATATACTGCCTTTAATCCAGGAAGTGAGGGACAGCTTTTCATAAGATGATCGTTTGTACAGATGGCACATGTTTGGACTGTATCCAGTGGACACTCCCTGTGGCTATGTTTTTTTCTGCATCGGGGGCATAAGATTGCCAAATTCTGTTCTGCCTCCATCTGCTTCTGCTTGGCCTGTATAATATCAAGTTGTGTAGTTAGTGTCCCTAGAATATCAGTTTTAAAATTTTCTAATAAATTTTCAATCTCCACACGCGTTACTCCTTCTGTTTCTATCTTATTATCTCTTACAAACAGATCATATTCTGCCAGTTTTATTCTTGTGCTGCCTCTCGAACTCCTGATGCATAGATCAATAATGTCAGCAAAATTCTCTTGATAAATATCCCCTTTTCCCATAATGTTTAATGTTTCGATCCACTATTCTTTCATTCCCCTTATCAATGCAGTTTTTAACACATTATCAGGTAAAGGTAGTGATGCATAAGGAGATCTTTGTAAATTATATTGAAAACGTTCCAAATATTCTTCTAATGTTTCGTTTGTTTTGGCTGTCATTTGAAATATTTCATCTTTCAATTCTCTAGACCTACAATAATCTTGATATTTTTTTAAGAAGGATTCTTTCATCTGATCTCAATTGTTGATGACCCCACCACCTAGTCCCATAAACCATCTTAGAGCAGCCCCTTTTAATGTTAAGGGGAATAATTTCAATTTCTGGGGATCGGTGGTGTAATCATATCCCCTACACAAAACATCGAATTCGAATAAAAATGCATCTGGATCTTCTGATGTAAGACCGTGAAAGGTTGGGAAATGTTGAAGAGGGATAGCTTTCATGGGTGAATTTGCTGCAAAATCCACTATAGGATATTGTAATGTAGAGTTTGAGTATTTGGCTGATTCTGAGCCATAGGATCAAATATGTGCCAATAACCTTCTGGGATATCTAGGAGCGTATTCCTAGGTTGAGGGGGAACGATTTTAGCAGGGATAGTTTTAATGGCACTTCCTTTATCTGGGATGAGAGGAATACCTGATGTTTGAGGAGATTGAATTCCTTCAACAACGATTTTCACAGCACTCCCCTTATCTGGGTTGTTTAATGGCTGATCTGTTGCAATGGAAGATTTTGGTTCTTCTGTTTCCCCTGTTTCTCCTTCTCCTTCACAAAAGTTACTGAAATTCCCTTCCTTCAATAGTTCTGGAGTAGAATTTTCAATTTCCTGAAAGTCCTGCTCTTCAGTTTGACTGTGCACCTCAGCAAAGGCTACAGATGGTGATCCTGTGGCCTGAAGGGAACTAGTAGGATGCTTAGAAATAGTTTTCCTGAAACCTACTGATGGCTGAGATTCTGTTTTCTTATAGATTGCGTCTATGAAAGTTGTTTGGCCAAGGGTCACCAGCCCCTTAGCTTTTTCAGGTTTGAATGGAAGCTTGATATTCTTTTCTGGTTTTTTCTGCTTAGTCATGCACTCAAATAAACTGCTAAATTCTAATCAAAGCAAAAGCAAATATGTTAGGAAAGCGGACAATGGAGCAGGGCTTTTACATGCTCCGTATGCAGGTTCTTACCTTTCGTTTTTAAAATCCAACTCTTTCCTAGCAGGTTCGTACACCACTCTAAAGAAACAAATGGCTACACTCTTTCCCCGGCAACGGCACCAAAATGTAGAGCTATAAAAAGGGTCTCTTTCACCTCTAATTACCTCACATTAATATGTCAATCCAGGAACGTTTGGTTATTTCAAAGAGTGACTCAATCCGAGGCTATTTGTCAGAGTAATGCAAGTAGTACAGCGTCCTACAAAATACAAGAGTAAACTGATGCTTGTCTATAACTAAGTTCCTTAAAATGACTAAAGCACACACTCTCAAAATATCAATCAAGGGTCCGACAGCAGTAGTCCATCCCTTTGGAAACAGATGGAAAAGGAAACTAGAGCATGGATCACGGGTCTGGGAGCAAGGCAGTAAATGCAGAGGCTCACTACAGCCACATATCGTCTCTCACACCAGATGCGAGTAAATGAAACGGTAGATAGAAATGGAACGGAAAATAGGAAATTAAACAGTAAATCTAGAAAGGAACAACAATGCTTAAAATGGAACAGCAATTCTGAAATGGAACAACAACCACTATAACTAAACCTCGCGAGTAACAATCAAACTTTATCCTATCAACTCAAAAGCTCTTATCGTAATCAAAACTCCAATCTTTCATTCTCCAAGCAAATCATGCAATCCACTAAAGGAACAACAATAACTCTCAATTATGGAACAACATGTGAAAGTCATACACACATAACATTCTAAGAAAGTAATCTGAATTTAATCCCAATCATCAACAAGATTTATAACTTTGTTTCCAAATGGAACAGCATGAATTCTGAATCATAAAGAACACACCTTTCAGATAATTACCTTAACACACATACTTAGCATAGAAGCTTCATAACACAAGGATAACACTGTTCAGTTGAATCTAATAAGATTTCATCCACTCTGAAAGTATTGATAATATAATGCAGAGTCAATGGAAAGAACATTAATGAACGAATCTTAGCAGAGCATGTGATGTAACTTATAAAGCATATCAGATTACCAACTAGTGACGATAAGCAAACCACACAGAAATCAAATCGTAGTGATACAGAAGCAAGTGTCCTCCAGGGCCAGGCCCTTAGCCTCAAGGGTACACTGCTTTAAGCTAATCCAGACGCGAAGATGAGATAATCACCAAGTTTATATCAATGCATAAAACAGAAATTACAATGAGCCAAGTTCAACGAGACTCGATGATCAAAGTTAAGTCTTTAACAAAAAGTTACATAAAAAGCATCCCCTCAGACTAACAGTGCCGTCCCTTTATATAAGGATAACAACAGAGATGTCTAAGTGATAAGATAAATAAAGCAACGATCCCTCAGGATCGAAGATCCCTCGAAAAACTGTTAATCCCTAATCACTTCTTTCTCTTCCGTCGAGCTGGTGCCTTTTCCTCCTTTTCTGGACCGGTTTGCTTCAGCTTGCTTTGCCTCGTCTGCACTCGGTCCTTCGTCAAAGGGACAACAGTTACCCTGTTCTTATCTTCTTCTTTGGAACAACAGCTCCTCGTTTCTACCCTTTCCTGCACAGGAGAATGACAATTATCAGCGGATAAGTCTTTGCATACTAATTCCACATATTCTACCACAATTCTCTATTGTTTTCCTCATTCATGATGTAAAAGATTCATAAGTCCTACTGAAAAGCCACTAAAATGATCATTAAAAACATAGCTTTTTAGTACTCCACAGAAGTTAGGTCATTGGGTCGCGAGGTCACACAGGTCGTGAGGTTGCATAGGTCACAAGGTCACACCGTGTGCCTATCACGATTTTCAGCTCTGCAACTTGTTTCTTGGGAGATTTTTAATGGTGGAAAGAGGCTTAGAATGTCCCTTAGTGCTTCTCATAAGGAGATGGATTGGTTCTAAGGGGAGGCAGATCAATTTGGGATGAGGATGACCATATAAAATGCTCAAGGAGGCACATGAAAACAAAGAATAACTTAACAATGGTAAATGGTTAAAATGAGCCCGAAACATGAATAAAAATCCCTTGGCCTGGAATTTGTAGAGCTGGGTTGGAAGAGGAAGACAAATGGCAGCGAGAAATGATTACTGGGGAAGGTGAAGAGTCACATACCTAGAAGGGTCACGCGCCTTATCCAGTCATTGAGCTTCCCCGTTCTTTGTGCGACGAAAGCGAGTTGTCCAAATCATCAGTCCAGGCCGATACTTATAACTTTGGTTGCATGTGTGAGGTCCTAGGGGTCGCATTTGCTTGGTTCGTGACCTTTACAAATTTATGACTTTGAGGGGTCACTAGGTCGCATGGGTTGCGAGGTCGCAGTTGTGGGCGTCTGATATGTTTGCAACCTTGCGACGTCATGAGGTCGCTAGGTCACATGGGTCGATAAGTCACAATTTCGTGACTGCGAGGCTTTTCCGACTTCGCGACCTAGTGACTTGGTGGGTCATAGAGGTTGAAAAGTCACAAAGTCCACACAATACACTAGATTTTTCCTTTGTGACCTTGTGACTTTGCGACTTGGAGAGGTAGCATAGTCACATGGTCACATAAGGGCAATAAGTCGCACGTTTTCCCTGTGACTTGGGGAGTAGACTTGAACATGAGTTTTGTTAGGTCGCAAGGTCACAAATTTGGCTCATGAGGTAAAGGCTCAGGCTTTTGAAACCTTTCAAGAGTTATATTTGTGGGATGAAGGAGCTTCAATCCTTCCGTACATATTCTGAGAACATGGGACATTCACGGGAATGGTATAGGGGCTCTAAAACTTTGAAAGGTAAAATTTTTTGGAGGGGTTGTTGCAGTGGGTACAACAATTGGCAATTCATTCGTAGAACATTAGGATCTCTAGTTTTCCATGGCCTTGGGTAAGCTCGACCTCAAAGAGTGTTGTCTCTTGGATTTGTTGGTCCCGCTTACGCTTTTGGGTCTTTCCTTGATATTGATCATCTATCCCAAGTTGTTAAACCTTGACATTTTAACACACACAGGATGAGAACATCTCCATTGGTTTGACGTGGAGGAGTTGAATAATGATATGAGCCTTAAGGATTTTTCAGTATAATGGTTACGAACCTTGGGTGTTGCTCCACTACCAATGAGCCTGAATAGTACCCTCGCAGAGTTACTACCTATAAATCACAACGTTGCTCCATTGCCAGAGAGCCTGGACAACACCCCGATAGAGTCGTTGCATCACCTCTCCATGTAGGAACCCTTTCTTAGTCCTTTTCCCTCATTAGTTTAATTGTTGTGCTCATTGGCACTTATTTAGATGTGATTATTTTCACATATTCGTATGGCTATTGTTAGCATGGTGGATGAGGGATCCCAACTTATTGGGCTTGGAAAAGAGGTTGTTTCTGGTTTTTCAAATACCTTATTGTTTTCCCAAAATATGTATGCTCAAAATAGTTTTCTTCGCCTCCGCCTTCAAACGAGCGGGTAAGTCAACTCATTCCTGAATTCTAGCCGGGTCAGCAGCTAGGATTATCTAGTGAAAGATAGGGAACCGCAGATGACATCGATTTCCCAACTATAACAAGTTTCAACACTCTATTTTGGACATGACTTAAGGTTCAGCCAAAAGGCGGACCCAACGAGCACATATCTCAGCCAAATGTGTAGGGGCTACCCCAACCTCAGGGTGACATCGCGGATGCTTTGTTCAAGGAAAAATAGAATTCAGACAAAAAAATGAAGGTAAAAGAAAATTGACAGAAAGGGAGAATAATAAGGGAAGTATAGTAAAGGGTGTGCGAGCAGCCATGAGAGCTGTTAGGTGAAGTAGAACTTGAGATCTTGTCCATTGATGGGAAGGGATTCCACCCTCCCTCCTAGAGTTTGCAACTTATAGGTGCTGGCCAATTTTCTCCTTCACTTGGAAAGGACTGATCCACAAGGCTTGGAACTTGGTGTGTTTACCCTTGTCCTCATGGGCCTTGTCCCATTTAAGAACCAGGTCTCCCACACTGAATTCATTGGTCCCTATGGATTTCTTGTCAAACCATCTTTTAATTCGGCTTCAGTGAATGGAAAAATTTTCTCTAGCTTCTTATATCTCCTCTTCTAGTTTAAGGAGTGCGTTGATGAAATTTTTAATGGTAGGGCAAGGGGAGCCTTGTGATTCTTGTGACATTTGAAGGACGGATAAGTAGAGGTTTGGAATTAAGATAAATTCTTTCCCATAAACCAGAAAATAGGGAGATGTTCCAAGAGATGGTTTGGGTGTAACCCGATCGGCCCACAAGGCCTTGTTGAGGGCATTGTGCTAGTTTCTCTAGTGGGATAGAAAGTTATTCTCGAGGATGCATATGAGGTTTTTATTGTTGGATTCTTCAAGGCCATTCCCATGAGGGAAGTAGTTAGCCAAGTGTTTTAAAACAATGTTATTTTCCAAAGCAAAATCATATAATTTTAAAGACGAGAAATACATAGAATTATCAAACACAAGTGAGGTTGGAACACCAAACCTAGCCACGATGTATTGATTAACAAAAGATATTACCTGCTTGTCATTGATTATCCGCAACGAAATTTATTTGACCCACCTGGTGAAATAGTCTGTGGTTGTGAGTATATACTTGTGCTGCTTTGACGATTTTGGCATGATATCCCCAATAAAATCTAGTCTCCATTGTTCAAAAGGTTCTTCCACTGCTATAGACTGGAGGGGAGAAACCAATTGAGTTTTTCTTCCTGCATGCTTTTGATAGATGGGTCATTTCTGAGCATAGTCATGCACATACTTAAAAAGTGCAGGCTAGTAGAATCCTACCCTCGTAATCTTATGGGCAATGGTATCACCGACATAGTGGCCCCCTGCTGATCCATCATGTAACTAATTCAACAATCACTAAAATTCATAATATTCCAAGCACCTGAGTAGCATGCTGTGGTGGTGTTTACGGAACATATTACCTTGTACCATTTGGTAGGATGCGACTTTGAGCCTCACTACCCTTTTCTATTTCACAGACAAGGTAGGAGGTAAAGTCCCTTTCCCTAGGTATTGCTTTAGGTTAGAGTACTATGGTGAAGGGTCATGAGTGTTGGGGAGTTCATTCTGATATATTCTGATCTCATGATCCTAGCCTTCTAATTCTTTGTTTTGTTGGTTCTCGGCTTCGATATTCAGTTTACATAGACTGTGGCCTTTAACCATGTGCGAAATCTTGAACTCCAAATAATATTCTTGGAGGCACATCATCCAATTGGCTCTTCTCTCACCCAACTCCCGTTGAACGAGAAGTGACCTGATAGAAGGGTGACGCACAAACACTATGACATCGTTTTTTAAAATATATGGTCTAAAATGTTTAACCACTTTGTAAACTGCATACACCTGCTTATCTATATTAGGGTAGTTGAGTTTTGTGACTTGCAACCTCGTACTCATAAAGGATATGGGACACTCATCATTATTACCATCTCTTTGCATGATAACGATGGCTAAGGATAAATTTGAGGTGAAAGTGTATAGGATGAAGTCTTTGTTGAAATCAGGGCTATAAAGGGAAGGAGCTTCAAAAATAGCTTTCTTTATGTGATCAAAAGCTTCCTTTTCTTCTTGGTTCCATTTAAACACTAAGTCCTTATTTATCATGCTCTATAAGGGCTTAACACTTTGGGAAAATTTTGAAATAAGCTTGTGAAGGAAATTGATTTTACCGAGGAAAGATTCCCTACCTTTTTTTCTACTGGGAAGAGGAATTTGCGTTATAGCTCTCATGTGGTCAGGATCAATGTTGATTTTGTCCTTAGTGATGATATGTCAAAGTAGATTGCCCTCTAAAACCATGAATATTCTCTTCTTGGGGTTATGTGATATCCCATAATTCCGACATTGTTCAAAGATTTCTTTGAGATGGTGAAGGTGGTTGGATCTCTTCTTTGAAAAGAAAACAACATCATCTAAATAAAAAACCACACTTTGACCCATCAACCCTCTGAAAGTGATGTCCATTTCTCTTTGGAACGTTTCCCAACATTGATAGGTCTGAACGGCATATGTCAGAATGCGAACGTTCCCCACTTCGTTATGAAAGTTGTCTTCATCCAGTCTGGTTTCGCCACCAATACCTGGTTGTATCCGGAGAAACCATCGAGCAAAGAAAACATTTTTGACCTCGAAACTATTTGGAGAATATTTTCCATGAATGGGACTAGATAGTTGTCTTTGTATGATGTCCAGTTGAGATTCCGAAAATTGACACACAAATGGATTTCACCAGATTTTTTTCGTAACGAAACAATTTTTGAAACCCATGTAGATTGCATTACTTTAAAGACAATATGGGCATCTAACAACTTCTTTAGCTGCTTTTGGATGAGGGATTCCAATGTGGGATGCACTTTCCTTAACTTCTGATGAAATGGTTTGACTCCTTATTTTGAAGGAATAACATGTTGAATGATCTGTGCGTTATAAGTCTTTATATCATCATATGTCCAAGAGAATATGTCATGGTAATTCTTGAATAGGGTGATGAGAGATTGCATTACCTCAGAGGGACATCCCAAACCTATGATAATGAATTTTGGGTCAGCTTCATTCCCAAGGTTAACTTGCTCGTGCGAAAGCGTGGAAATTTGTGTTTTGGTGTTTGGTGGGCCTCGAAAGCGGTTCTGCAGATAAAATAATATTTCTAGTGTGACCACTCCTCTTGGCATAGGGTTTCCCTTACACTCATTCACCTCCTCTTGTAGGGACCTTTCATGTTCTTATTCTTCAATCATCATGTCTTCAAACACCTCTACGTTTTCCATGAAATCCAGTATCTGTTAGTCGTCATTAAAAATGCGTAAATTAGGTACATTATCATAGACAATGGGTTTATAAACAATTTCAATTGAAAACACATCCCTAGGAGGTGTAAAAATGACTGCGACATTTTCCAGATTATCAACGGCTACGTTATCTAATCTAGGAACATAATTAATATTGAAAGCTTTAAAAGAACCAATCAAGTGCCATACCTCTTGCTGATAATTTTTCAAGTGTGGTGACAAACTATGAATTGTGTTACGTACCTATATTATAATTATTTCAGAGTCACTGATCACCTTCAAACATTAGGCTTTCAAGTCAATATCTTTCTTGAGGCCGAGGATCAATGCTTCATACTCCAAAATGTTATTGGTGCATTGGAACTCTGACCTACAAGAAATTAAAAATTTGTTTCTTTTGGGGTCCACAAGTATGAAGCTTGCTTTGGCCCCATTGTGAGTCTTGGACCCGTCATAATATAGTGTCCATATTTCATCGTTAAGTGTGGGTGCATCTGGAGTATGTACATCTAGAGTGAAAATTTCATTTTTATCAACCGGGTTGTGTGACAGTAATTCCAGCTGGGTATCAGGTGGGATGGGTGATGGTTCGACTTGGTAATATCCCATCATTGCTTCAAGAAAACACATTCCCAGTTCCTCTTGAGTGAAATTGATTGGCTCATTTGAGCCTTAGAGATCTGTGACCATATTTTTCATGAAAGATTCACTATTAAATTTGATCTGATTGTTCTTTCCTTTGTAGGGAAGCCACAATTGGGACCAGTCTGTGGAAAAATAACCTTGGAGTTTACGGGACCAGTCCCTTCTGAGCAGTAGTCCATAGGATTTTGGGATGTCGACCACAATTATGTCGATGCACTAATGCACCCAAGAGTCAGAAGACAACCTAATTATTATTTTGTTTAATTCACCAACAACATGGACTTGAGACCTATCTAGTTGAATGATCTTGGCATCTGTCTTCTCGGGTTGGATGTTTAGATTTGTTTATGCTAACCAGGGCATGACATTGGTTGATGCAATAAATTCGACAAGGAAATTATGCACATTGTAGTTGAAGACTTCTAAGGTCAAAAGGAAACCTTGAGATTGACTAAGAGAGTTAGTCTTAGTCGAAGAGGAAACCTTGCAATTGAGATTGACTGAGAGAGTTAGTCTTGGCCGAAGAGGAAACCTTGCTGGTTGTTGATGAGGTGGTGAAGGTTTTGGCAATTAGCTCATGTTGGCTGGCTAACTTGGAAAGCTCATAAAGCGAGATGTTGACTCGTGTCTTCTTCATTTCTTCAATGAGATTGTACCCCAAGACTATGGGCGCAATGCTTTCCGAGGAGGCCTGTGGGGAGAGCGTTGTTCTGGTTAAGACTTTGGATGTGGAAGTGTTTCCTTTACCACTCACCAAGGGATCCTTCGAGCTTTAGCCAGATGACACCTTAAGAGAAGGGGTGGATGGTTGGCCCATGTTGTTAGGTGGAAGAATTATTCTGAACAAAACATTTTTCTTTTCTTCGAGGGTGGAGTCTAATACTGTCCCTTCGCTCCTGAGGTTGTAATTGTCTTTGGAGGTTTAGGGGGGTAGTGTCTCCTACAATGGCTTCTTGAAAGGATTGAACCTCTTCCCCGCATATGACTTTGAATGTTAGAACAACAAAAGGAATGTCATCATCAAGAGGCATGGTTTCTTCTTATGGTAATTGGACTCTTCTTCACCCTAATTTATGGATTGATCTTCCAAGAGTTGGGTCACCATAGTAGTCATGTTGTGGAGCCATTGCGAGCAGGTCTTCTTTGAATGAGAGGCTTTGTGGAAAGTGAAAAAAATATATTTTCTTAGCTCTTCCACATTGAAATTTGTATTGGACCCTTGAGATGATTTCGCGAGTGCATTATTCATCTTTCAGAAGAAAGGTTTTCTAGATTTCCCTCCCAAGGAGGATTCACTAGTCTTCATCAGAAACCTCACTCATTAATTTCTTTAAGGATTTGGCTTAGCCCTCGAAATCGAAGGAATCCTGGTCCTTATCACTAGACTTACTAGTTGAGGCTTGAGTTTTCTTGCCGGATAGTTTGGTTTCCTCTCAGGAGTCATGCCTGAGGGGACCTATAGATAGCAGATATTTCTCTACGGCAAGATTTGTTGTGAAATTCTCCACCAATGTGGCTTTAACTTCACATTTGACGAACACATAGATATCTTGTGAGAGGGCTCAAGTGGAATTATCAAGGGTCACATCCATTAGAAATTTATTCAAGATGGTGGTGAATCGCTGGTCTAAATCCTTCACCTTTTCCTTCTTATGGAACTTTAATGTGCTAAGCTCAGTTAGGAGCATGGAAGGCGTCTTGTCTTCTGAAAACTTATCAAGGAATGTCTTCTGGAATTCTTCCCAAGTTCGAATTGATGCTACAGGCAATGATCGATACTAGGTTGCGGCCTTATTTTCAAAAGTGTGAGCAAAGAGACATCAAGCCACGTCATCATGTTACACTCTCATCATTTGTAAGGCTAAGTAAAAATCGTTGATATGATCATTAGCTGAGGTCCCCTTTTCGGGTTTGAACTTCAGGAGGTTCTTTTCAGGGTGATGGGGCATGTCATGGAGGGGGCCCCGGATACCCAAAGGGAACTGAGCCATCCAATACAGGCGTTGTCATCGATTGCCTCTTGGTGGTGAAGGAAAAAGGGGGTGATTGGAATTCTCTTCAGAATCACTTTTCATGCCTGACCCACCAATGGTGTAGGGAGGTTGTCTACCATTACTTCTGGGAAGTCTCAAATGACCTAAGTCTCGAAAGCTTCTCGTGTTTCTAAAATTTCCCAAGTTCCTAGGAAACCTGAAAAGTCACTCGTTGTTGAAAAAATTGATGTGGTCTCTAATATTGTCTTCATTCTCCTATCCTAGGGGTACCTCAACGTTTCCTCTCAAAGGCTAGTTGTTGACAGGGATATATTATGAGGGCGGTTGATTATTTCTCCGTGTTTCCTCCCACCACAGTTAATTGTTCCCCCCTAGACTGTGCTCCTAGGCCCTTCTCTTTTAGATGCTGGGGGAATTTCCAAACCCTCAATTGAGAGCCTTTCAATAATGTCTGCATAATCGTCAAAAATCATCCCAATTAGATGTGGTACATAATTAACCAGGATGTCGTGACGCGTGTGATGAGGCCTAGAGGTGTGCAGGTTAGGGAGGGAGATGGTGACAGGAATACATTTCAAATCCCTGGTGAACTGACAGGTAATGGAGCGTAAGTCTCTCAACTGGTCATACGTGACTTCAAAGAGAGGAGGCTCTTCCCCCTCAAGGGTGTACTCAAGTAGATGGGGTTGCGATTTCCCAAGCTCGAGGTTCCCAAAAGGTGGACCAAAAGAGGGATGATAAGCCGTTTAAGGGGAAACAAGTAGGGGCTAGTTACTAGCTTGATGGGAAGTCTATGTGTGAGGGCATGTATTGGTGCCAACCATCAGCCCTCCTTCTAGTGCCAATTGTGTTGACAGGCTGGAATTCTCCACCAACTTCAAGGGGATCTCCCCGATGTAGAGTCCTAACTAGATTTTCACCATTTACTTTAGGGATCTCGTGCGGTATGTAGGCCCGGCTTCCGTACAGGTGGTTTGAGTTCGCTTGAGACGGAGGTGGGATACCGACTTAGTCAAACGTATGAAATTCAACAAACACAAGGAATTAACTAACAAATGTTCATAATATGAATACCATAAATATCAACATCATAACTTGACATCATGAGCTTCACTTAAAGCAATTGTTAGAAAAGCCTCAAATCAGATCATGCCGATATACAGAATATTCTTAACACTATAAAGTAGTTCACAGTAGCTAAGCATCAATAAACATAAGTAAATGCATAGTCAACAATAAGATCGTGTCAATATTAACAAAACAGTTAAATCAATACAAGCACAGAGTGAACAAGATATATTGTGAAGCAAGATTCATAGCATAGGAAGATATTTGAGGAGACTACGCATCAAATAACTCTCAGGGAAATTCGATCCATCGAGCAACTAATTTCCATCGAATCACAACTTAAATATTCATCCAACCCAATAGTGGAAAACAAATATTTTTCCTTGTATTTATTAGAAGAGCACAAGTCCTCTCAAAAGAATATGTCCCAAAAATAAGTCCCAAGCAAAAAGTCCATTACAATGTGCCATGAGGGTGTATTTATAGAATGAAGGTGACCTTTGGTCTAAGTGTGGAAGTGCGGAGAATGGTGATTTTTAAGCAATCCCACATTTTGTCTCTGTAAGAATTCATTTATATATATATATATATATATATATATATATATATATATATATATATATATATATATATATATATATATATATATATATATATATATATATATATATATATGTATATGTATATATATGTATGTATATATATGTATGTATATATATGTATGTATGTATATGTATGTATGTATATGTATGTATGTATATGTATATATGTATATGTATATATGTATATGTATAGATATATATGTATACATATATACATATACATATACATATATACATATACATATATATATACATATATATATATATATACATATATATATATACATATATATACATACATATATATATATACATACATATATATATATATATATATATATATATATATATATATATATATATATATATATATATATATATATATATATATATATATATATAAAGACAAAGGATACATTTTCAATCATGTCGCAAAATTGTTTGTAGTTTTCATTGTTAACATGAGCAAGTCATTTTTTGAAATCTATGATAGCATGGAACAAGTTTGAAGATAAATCAAGGATATCTCCAGAGGGGTGGGAAACTCGTTTCAATGGTTTTCGCACTGCCAGGAGATTTAGAACTATATGGGAACGTTACCATTTCAACGAGAGCTTTAATAGGAGTTGGGGAAAGTTTCAGGAGCTTTGAAGATTGTTTTTTTAGGTTCTGACATTCCCCAGGATTGGGGAATACAAATCCTGTAGAGAAATATGTTGAACTAACCACAAAACATGAACCTATGTTGAAACCTTCGCAGGAAGAAAGGCCAAAGACATCCTTAACATTGATATCCTTAATTGAGAAATTGGAGCAATATCTTGATGGGTTAACCAAGCATGTGGCACCTCTATGTAAGGGCGATATCTAGAAAGTCGTGCTTATGAGTATTTCTTTTGATGTTTATGTATATATATCGCAGAAGATTGTGTGTGCATATTGTATGTGGTAGTCAAATCTTAAAAATTAGAGTTTCTTTTTCTCTTAACAAAATTGATAATGAACTTGACATTTTATATATATAAAAGGGAGAGACTCAGGGAGAGAGACACCTAGAGAATATATTTATATATAAGAGAGATTATATACATATTTTTATATATTTAAATTGATTTTAATATTTGAATATTTTGATTTGATATTAATTTGGATTATTATATAAATTATATAGCTAAAATTTATTTTTTATTTTTTATTTTTTATTATAATCTTACCGCTCTCGATCAGTTATTTCCTGTAAATTTTTGGGAAACCTCTAGCCATTACGGACACCCGTACCCAAGTTCCCAACGTTCCCACATTCCAAAAACTCATGCAACATAGTGAAGAATGCATTACCCACGTATCAAATATCAAATATATCAACTAGAATCATTAGCCTATTGAAGCTCGTCATTTCTACATAACACATTGACATGAAAAACAAAACCATTTATTTATTTATTGAATGGAAAATTATAAGATAAAGTCAATGTGGAATGAATTTACAATTTTCTTCAATGGCATGAAGAAATCAAGAATACATAGAGATGTTAAACGACCGCGGAAGTGTGGGAGTGCAGAGAATGTTGATTTCTACACACTACCACATTTTCTCTCCATAAGCATTCATTTTAGATAACACCCAATAACATCTAAGATTATAAATAAAAATAAATATTAAAAAAATAAGATAGAGACATTTTCAATCACTTTATGAATCGTTTGTAGTTTTACTAACTTAGTTTATATCCCATATTTGAAGGGCAGTCTTTTTTATTAATATTCATATCTCAGGTCTCCTAGGGGAAACTGATTATATATATATATATATATATATATATATATATATATATATATATATATATAGATATATAAACAAAACATTTTCATTGTCCTAACTTTTCACTGCCAATTAGCATGCTTTTTTTTTCATAGGTGGGAAAACCTATCATAACTCAGTTGTAATACCAGCAGTGAGGAAAATCATCTCTAGCTGCTAACCATGAATGCAGACTGACTCATCACTGTTATTCAAGGAAAACTATGCCACTTGGAATAACTCGCTAGTGGTCTGTAAGGGGGCAAGATTTCGCTCCTACCAGATGCTTCTCGGTCTTGGGCCATGTTGACAGACCAAAATTCTCCGCCAACAACAAGAGGTTCTCCCTGGTCTAGAGTTCCAACTAGATTCTACACCGTTTAATTATGGATCTCATCCGATATGTAGGCTTGGCTGCCATACAGGTGGTTTGAGTTCGCTTCGGGCAGAGGTGGGATACCAACTCAGTCGAACGTATGAACTTCAACAAACATAAGGAAATAACTAACTAATTTTCATAATATTAATACCATAAATAGAAACATCAAAACTTGACAACATGAACATCACTTAAAGAAATTGTTAGCAAAGCTTCAAAGCATATCATACCGATATACAAAATATGATTAACACTATAAAGTAGTTCATAGTATCTAAGCATCAATAAACATAAGTAAATGCATAGTCAACAATAAGATTGTGCCAATATTAACAGAACAGTCAATACAAGCACTGAGTGAGCATATCATATACCATATGTATGTTGCGAAGCAATATTCATAGCACATGAAGACATATGAGGAGACTATGCATCAAAGAACTCTCAGGAACATTCGATCCATTGAGAAACTAATATCCATGGCATCACAACATAAAATATTTATCCAATCCAATAGTTGAAAACAACTATTACTTGTATTTATTAGGAGAGAAAAATTTCTCTCAAAACAATATGTCTCAAAAATAATTCCCAAGCTAAAATTCCATTACAGTGTGCCATGAGGGTGTATTTATAGAATGAGGGTGACCTTTGGTCTACCGTTGACTCTTGGAATTCCTCATGACCTTTCAACTACCTCACAACATTTCAACTTCCTATGACTCTTCATATTCTATTACTGTCCTATTATATCCTAATTTTCTAATTTTAAAAAATAAGAAAAATATATCCTATCAACTTGACAATAGATAGTTCTGGGATGTCTGGGTGGAGTTGTTCCTCTAGGTAAGTGTTCCAAAGCTTGTACTCAGCTTCTATGGGGGATATTTGTGGTTGTTCCTCACCATTTTTGTGTAGACACTTGAGGGCACCCGTGATTAGGGTGATCCTTTTGGCGTCCACTTGATTGGCTAAGTTCACCAACTTTGTATACATTCTCACTAGTTCAACGACATGCCATGTAATATTCTCCTTTGTAAATGGTAGGTTGTCTTAGTGGGTGACATGCTTGTATGTATCAACAAATGCCTGAAATTCCTGTGATATGTCATCCTTTCCTCACTTGCCATATTTCACCGATGGATGGATCCCCATGGTTCTTGATTATTGACTCCAACAACTCAATATGTGCCTATACGAAGCCAACACTCTGTCCACATCTTTGGCAAATTTTTCTTTTGATTGGATCTTGATGCGGAGTTGGACTTTGGCATTTTTCATGGTGATCCAATCCTTCTTCTGGATTACTGTTGGTGCTCCGAGATACTTGTTGGATCACTCAAGTATGTTATCCAATGTTGTAATGACTTCCTTCAGCATAACAAACCTTTCCCTTGTGTTGGTTCGTACGGCCAAGGTTGAAGCTACCGTATGATGTACTTTTGACATTTATTCATAGACCATCGCCATGGCTTCATTAAGAGTTTCAACCTCATCCTTGATTGCAACCTGTAGCTCCTTTGTACTAGATTGTATTAAGCGGAGGGCTGCATTTTCTTCTTCTGCCTTCTTTCTATCTTGTTCTACTTTAGTGACCTTTTGTTCTGATGCGTAAAGTCTGTTTTAGTGTTACGCGAATTTTTTGCTCATCCTAGCAACATTGTTTTTAGCCGCAGTCACAAATGTAGTCCCGACTTAGGTGATCATCTCAGGGTTAACTGTAGTGTTGGGAACAATTTCTTTTGTTTTGGTCACTGACAAGGGTTATGCAGGGTGTCTGGCATAACACTTTCTACTCTCTTGCATGGTATTGAAGCTAACCTAATAAAAAATGAGCTTAGTGAGATATGGCACTTCTACTTCTTGTTCTTCAGAATGCCCAACTATTTGATAGGGATATGTACTCTAGTGAGGGAAGTATATGGGCTAACATCCAACGGAGATAACTCAACTAGCTAAGAGTCTTGTTGAGTTTCCTTACCGACCTCTCCTTGCTCCTTGTTTCTCCTTTCCTCCTCTTCTTTCTTCTTATGCTCTTCCTCTAGATGCTTCTTCTCTTAATCTTCTTGTTCTTGCTTCCTCTTAAGTTAATTGACTTTCTTGAGTCTTTCTTCCTATTCCTTCAACTCTTGCTCTCATTTCTTGCTCTCTTCTTATTCCTTGGCCCTCTACTCTTCCTGTTCTTCTAACTTCTTTTCTTCCAACTGCTTCTTTCTTTCTTCCTATTCTTGTCACTTCATTTTCTCAAGTTGGTCTTGACCACCTAAATCTTGCAATTTTTTGAGCTCTTCCTCTCTTTTCCTTTCGAGCTCTTGATTTTTCTTTGCCATGGTTTCATTCCTTTGTTCTAGTGTTTCATTATCCTCTCCTGATTCATGGTCGCTTGGGGGATCTTCTACCTCTTTGTCCTTATGTTTCTTGAGTTTCCTAGTGGCCTTCTGCTTCTCCTTCTTCCTCTTCAGAGTAGATGAACTCTCCTGTAAGCTCACTTTATCCTAAGAGTGTTCAATCTTCTCATCATATTTTTCTTGCTACTTGCTGGGACTGAGTTCCCTGGTGGCATTATACTAGTTCCTAATCCCATCTTCATGATCCTGCTTGGATTGTGGGTATGACCAGATAAAATTAGCTCTTTTGCAGTGAGCTACCATGACTTTCTCGGGATCATATGTGCAATGTTTTAGGGTCACGAAATGACATCCCTTTAATGCTTCGGCCTATGCCTCCACTTGCTTGAAATTTTCCACCATGTACGCCTCGATAACAAGAGGGAATGCAAACCATGGTTTCTTCTTCCACTTGCTCAATGTTTTCGAGAAACCCTGTTTCATTTGATAGCATACTTCATGCATGAGTACCTTATCTGTGGTGAACTGAGGAAGTGCGTGCGAGTTCTTGTAGGAACCAAATACTCTAATGAATGTCCCCTCTTGGATTAGGAACCAATGTGCCACCTTGAAAATAGTTTCCATGGCCATTGTTTACATAGAAGGTGATTCTTCCCCAAAGAGTAGCTGATTTAATGGGGCAATAAAAGACTCAAAGAACATTGAACATACCCTTTTAGATGGTGTTCTAGAAAATCATGTAATGGTAGTGCACTAGATATGTTGTGGACGTGTTCCAACTGTAGCTCCAGTTGTCGAATTGACACCTTGTGTAGACCGCGTCCAAGAGATATGAGGCCATGTGGAACTCTGATGTCTGGTCTAGGTCAGAATGCTTGGATGCAATTATATTTAACCTGAGGGATAACATGAGGATGATGGCCAAGTTGAAGACTGTACTTTAGGTAGCAACAATGTACATGATGGGGACCCATGTCCCGTGGAACACATCACAATCTACTCTTCCATACAATGGGTTCATCATCGTGGAAATTAGTTGATAGACCTTCTTTAGTATGTATGTCCTATATATCTTGCTATTTCTAACCCAGAACTTGGATGGGTCTTGTCACCATTCCCTAAGAATCTCCTTGGTAGGATCACAAAATCAGAAAACCACTAGGTGTTAAAGGACTCCTTCTTCTTAAGAAATTTTTAATATGCATCGATATCTATGGAAGAGATGGCTATGAGCGGTGTGCCAGCATGGTCCTTCACTGCCCATTGATCTATGTCTATGCTCTATATGATCCAATCAATTTCCTCGACGCATGGGAGGATTGGAGGATGAGATGCCACTTTGTGAAACTTCGATCTTTTTACATTTATATACACTAGAAAGTCCTCCTAGTCCTCTGGGATATTTTGTTTGAAGAACTCTACGTAAACACCATACCATGAGGACTTGTGTTATAGCACCATTTACCACTCTTGGTATATATGATGCTTTGTTTATGGCCTAAGGAAACCCCTCCTTCTAGACTTGTTCAAAATATATAAAACACAATGTTTTATTCCCTGTATGCTACTTTTCCCTGAGCTAAAAGCGTGTACACGTGGGTCAGTCAATACCCAACCCACGTATATGTATTAAAACACTTAAAAAATTAAATTTCCTTAATTTTGGGTGGAGTTCACGAGTTTTACCTGCTGATTACCTCCTATTGCCCACGGCCCAACTGTTTCCCAACCAAAAAACTAATTGGGATAGGTATAAATAGACCTCTCTGGGAAGGCCTTAAGGAGAGGAGAAGAGATAGAGTTATTATACTGAAATTATCCCTAACTGAGTCTGATGAATCCCTGTGCCTCATGCACTTCCCCAAGCTTCAAGAAACCCTTATTTCCTTGATTATAGATATCCTTCCTTTTGCTTGATATATCATGGTGTTGGTTATGAAAGAATATTGTTGAAGGCTGGGATAGGACTAATCCGAAGGACGGTTCCACTTGGAGCTAGAGAAAAACTTAGGTGAATTCTCTCCATGATATTTATAGATTACTACAATAAAAGAAATGTTGTCTTGTTTCTGAAATTAACTATGTCTATGCATCAAATTATGTTTTAATTCATATATGAATGTCGTTTTGATGTATGATCAATCATTTGTTTATATGATATAAAGTCAATTTCGTGAATATGCATTACTGCTATACTGCTATGTATGTTCAAATTGAATGATTTTCAGGTTTGAAGAACATCGGGAGTTGCAGAGGGTTTGAACCCTACAGGACCTACGTGAACGAAGGAAATCCAGGTACGATCACTCTTACGTAGTTTGATAATATAATCATCTTTTCTGCGCTGTTTGAGTATTTCTTGTTGTAGTTTGCTTCTGCTCTGTTGGGGTTCTAACCCAAAGCCCTAGGGTGCTTTCACCCGAAACAGAATTGGCAACTCCACTGGGGATAACAATCTTGTTATTCCTATTTTGGGTTGTTCATTCTCAATCAGGGCTCAGTCTTTGGTTTTCTTGCGGTTGCAGTCTTATTTGGTCTACTAGAGTCCCAGGCCTCAAGTCTGACCTTTTGGATCAAACTTGTTTTTTATTTTTTCTTGTAAAGCTTTGTATATGCTCTTAACTTTGTTTACAGTTGTGTATACATGCTTGGTTTTGTAAAGTGAACTTGCGTATATGTGAATTTCCTGTGTCAGGAGCGCGTGTGCATGCCTTTGTGTTTGCACACATTCACGTATGCAAATTTTTGCATTTTTTTTTTTAAATCTTTCAATCCAGATAGATTTGTTTCCTGGTCTTTTCAGTCTCTGTGTGGTCAATTGTTGTCTAAAGAATTTAATTATTCTGCAAGCTTACTGTTTCAGAGTCTCTTCCTCATTAAAAATATTTGGCCTAGGTTTGCTTCTTTAGCAAGTTTGTAATTTGTGTTTTGGCACACAAGACTTCATCCTGAAGTTCTTGATTGTTCTGGTCCTCTAGAACACGAGATTGTTTTCAGTTTCAGTGTCAATCCCGGATTTCAAATATAATTGCTTTTCTCTCCTTTGTTTTGTGGCCTCATAACTTCTCTTTCTTTTTGAAAGTCTTTTTGACGAATTTGGAAGTATTTCTTTCCTGGCTTCTTGGTCAGTTTGTCAAACTCTTTGCTGCTATTTAGGTCGTTTTGTACAAGTTGAAGTCTTTTTGCTCAAGTTTTCGTTCATTTCCGAGTTTGTAACTTGAAAAGACTCCTTGTGCTCTTTTTTCGATCTTTTGAGTTTTAGTATCATTTTGGTGATTTCAAAAAGTTGTTTTGGTTTCTTCTTTAAAAAAGAAAAGATCTAAAAAAAAATTGTTTTTCTTTTTCTTTTGCCAAGTTTGGTTTATGGTTTATTTTTGTTGTTGAAAGTGAATTACGATCTTTTGCAATTTGTCCTTATTGTTTGGAGAGAATTTTGTGTTCAAAATTTATATCCTCTTCAGTACTTAAGTTGGCTCATTGTTAGTTATAAACAATTGCTTTTGCTTTTTGAGTATTATTTAGGATCTTGCATCTCCATTATATCTTACATTAGGGTAGTTTTCATTGTTAAAGCATTCATAGTCTTTTCGTTTTTGGGTGTGTGAAGTGTGTTTCAAGAAAAGAAGAGAAAAAGTACTTTGCTTTGTAGAAGTTTCATAGAACCCGTATAGAGATATCTTTTCATCGAAGAAAAATTGACTGCATTCATGTAGTTAGTTTTTCATTGATTCTATTGCGTCATACAAACATCATTGGTTTCACTCCCATCTTTACCCTTGACTTAAATAACAACCATTAAAATCAAGTGATTAATTAAAATAAACTAGAACTTTTATGCTGTCATCAGAATACACCAACAAGTTTAGGTTTATTAGGGCCTTGGATTAGGCGAGAGGAGAGTTAACTCTCCAAGGCTGCTCAAAATTACAAAACATAGAAGTTTCATTAATGAGCAAAATCCAATAGCGTTAGGGAGACTGGGAAAGCTCCATAACTAGGTGTAAAGCACAAGGGAGAGTGAAGATAAGGATGAGAGATACCCCCTCTCTTACTTGTAGGATTCCGCCTCATGACTGTTCCACCCAGCTTCTGATACGAGTTGGTGACCATAGTTGCCTATCCTAGGGATCACATAGGTGGCTGTGGAGGGAAATCCCATGGCACCTGAGGCTGACATTGTATCACGTTCAACAGTGCTTCTGGAGGGTACCCTTACGAAGCTTGGGTGCTTTCACTGGAAAAGGTTGTTGTCTAGAGGTCAGCGTAACTGCCTCTGATTCCTTCACTAGTAGGCCTGGGGTGTAATTACCCCAGTCTATTTTCGAAAGGCCCTTGTTATTAACTCTCTTGTATTTTGGTGTTAGTTCCTAATCACCTAGATTAGAAATACTCGAGAGTTGTTTAATTAGTGATATCTTTAGGTGCTTTTTAGTGAGTGTTCTTTGCTCCTAGTCAGCCTAGATTTATAATTTTTTGAGTCTTTAAGTAGATCTTCTAAATAATTCAAAGTGGCTGATCGACCATCTCGACGGTGTAGGAGACTTCGTGGGCTATCACCTACAAGTCCTAATCCTTCTCCTAGAAGGCGTAGGAGCAATTCTGCCAGTGGTTTCCAACCAGTGGCAGCAAGCGCATCAGAGATTGATCCTCCGCTTGGGGTCATTAATTCACAAGATAGACTTGGTACCAGTAGAGAGTTAGAGAGGAACACACCAGTTATTTCTTGAGTATTTTTTTAGTCGGAAGATAATATCAAAGTTGAAGAGCTTTTAGAGCCGGTTGTGGCTCTGAATTCTCCTTTTCCTCCTAATCATCCAGATGTTCTATTGTACGTCGGAACCCTGAATCATAGGCCTTCGAGCCCAGGTTTACAACACCCATATATTACTTCGATGACCACTGCTAGAAGAATGGCATCTACGACGAGTGTTGAGAGTGTGCAGACTCCCATATCTGTACAAGGAGGGGGAACTATTTCCATCCCTTATATTACTCCCAGCATGACTATATTTGGGTCTACTTCCATTCCGTCAAAGAGTGGAAGTTCTCAGGCTACTGCAACCGGTTTTGGATTTATCCCTTATGGAATGCTGTCTCACGAGATTCTTTCAATTCCTTTGAAAATACCATCAACCACCTTGTTAAAATTGGAAACCAGGGAAAAACTTCATGTGGGTCATCTTATTCATGGCTAATAATATTTTTATTAGATTCCTCTTGTCTAGAGGTGTAGGATTGATATAAAGATCATCCAATTCCGATAAGTATTCATGGAGATATGAATTTATTTTGATTATGGAATTATTATCAAGCTGACCTACAACTCATGTAGGCTCAGAAGCCCAACAGTTGCATCTATTCACCCACCAACGTTGTGTATAAATATAAGAGGAATTTTCCTCATTTGGACTCACTCATCTCATCACTCTCTCTCTCTCTCTCTACTGCGCAGATATGAGTCTCTTCTCTACTGCGCTGAAATGGGTCTCTCTCTCTCACACATGTGAAGCCGGAAGCTGTTGAATTTGAAGCTACAACTGCAGAAGTAAAGATTGACTTGCGTGGCCTAGAATATCTCCTCTTTGGAACTGCGCTGTAGGTTCATCTGAACCTCCTTTGAAAGCCGCAACTTTTAGTGGTGGAATGAAGTCAATCCGACGAACGGTTTGCAAGATATCGACTGCCCTAGTTTGAAGCCGGAAACTACTGAAACTGAAGCTGCAACTGCAGAAGTAAAGATTGACTTGCGTGGCCTAGAAGATCTCCTCATCTGAACTGCACTGTAGGTTCATCTGAATCTCCTCTGGAAGCTGAAACTTTTGGTGGTGGAATGAAGTCAATCCGACTGTCGGTTTGTGAGATATGGTCTGCCCTAGTTTGATAATGAAGCCGCTAATGCTAATCTAGGGTTTGCTACTGCTGATATGAATCATATTTATTTTACTATTTCTCTCTGCTGAATTATTGAAGATAAAAGAAGATTTGATCAAAGGGTTTCCCCACACATTGTGGGGTTTGTCCCTGGCTAGCCGCCACATCTTGTGTCTCTTGTCTTGGCTTGTTTTCTGTCGATCGTTTAATGTTCTATCTGCACTTTACTTTATGTACATGTGATTGCTAATCGGTGGAATATAATAAGAAAAAGAAGTAAATTGTTATAAGCATAGAACATACCATAACTTAACACACCTCCACATCCATGATGAGTGGATCGGCTTCTTTTCAATGTTTCCCATTTGGAAGTGGTCCTATACCACACTCGAATTCAACACTAGGGTCAATGCCTTTATCCTTTACAGGTCAAGGTAATAACCCATTCCAGAGTTAGACAAACCCTGTGGTTAGTGGGATAGGAGTTGGGAATAAATTTTATTCTGGCCAACAAGGGAATGTGTTGTATTCTTCAGTTAATTTGTTTCATAATTTTCCACCCTTTGCTAATGCATGGAATCCTTATCAAGGGCTATCAGCTCCTTTTAACACTTCGTTAGGGGGTAGCTTCACTGGTTACGGAGGATTTCTGGCAGGAGTTGGTCAAACTCTGAATTTTGCTGGACCACAAGAAGAACCTTTTGGTTCAGTAGGATCTACGAGTTACTTCGGGCAACATGGTGTTTTCAAAATCCAGGTCATTCTTTTCAGACCTTTGGGAACCCCGCCCGCACTGTATAGAATTCCCAAGGTCCGCCACAACTCCCTTTTCTAGTGACGCTGAACTTGCCAAACTTAACTTAATTGACAAATGATTCGATTCAGTAAAATACGGCTTGGCCTCTAGTCCCAATTAAAATTCCCTCAGATATCCCAAAATTTGAAGGGAAGAGTGGTGAAGATCCAGGAGACCATGTAACCACATTTCACTTATGGTTCTCATCCAACTCCCTGATAGATAATTCGATCAGGTTGAGGTTATTTCAACGCACCCTAACTGGAAATGTGGCCAAATGGTATATAGAGTTGCCAAGGGGCACCTATACTTATTTTTGTGATTTGGCTAATGTCCTTTTGAACCATTTTCAGTTGTCTGTCCGATATCAAGCCGAAACTGAACTTCTGGCTAACTTTTAGCAAGTCACTACAACTCACATTTCAAATCACATCTAAGAATGGAGGAGAAGAGATAGAGTTATTATACCAAGATTATCCCTGACTGATTCTAATGAATTCCTGTGCCTCATGCACTTCCCCAAGCTTCAGGAAACCCTTGTTTCCTTGATTATAGATATCCTTCCTTTTGCTTGAGATATCATGGTGTTGGTGATGGAAGAAGATTGTTGAAGGCTGCGATAGATGAATCCGGAGGAAAATTCCGCTTGGAGCCAGAGAAAGACTCAGGTGAATTCTCTCCACGTTATTTATAGCTTACTGCAATAAAAGAAATGTTGTCTTGTTTCCAAAATTAACTATGTTTATGCATCAAATTATGTTTTAATGTCATTTTGATGTATGATCAATCATTTGTTTATATGATATAAAGTCAATTTCATGAATATTATTTACTTCTATAATGCTATGTATGTTCGAATTGAATGATTTTCAGGTTTGAAGAACATTGGGAGTTGCAGAGGGTCTGAACCCTGCAGGACCTACTCAAACGAAGGAAATCTGGGTACGATCACTCTTACGTAGTTTGATAATATAAGCATCTTGCTTGAGATGTTTGAGTATTTCTTGTTGTAGTTTGCTTCTGCTCTGTTGGGGTTCTAACCCAAAGCCCTAGGGTGCTTTCACCCAAAACAACTTGGTGCTTTTGTCGAAGTTGCAAATAGTGTCCCCATAGATGGGGGGTGGTTCGTCCTGATGAACTCCCTGTGAACTACTTCCAGATCCTCTTTGGGTAGATTTTGCTACCGGGGGTGCCATCTCGTCTTCGAAGGAAGAGATCAAGATGCACTCGAGATCAATGTCACTTGACATATCGAATAAATAGTCCCATGACGAGAGAGACGACATAAAAATAAAACCTTATAACAAGTACAAATAGTTTTCAAAACCTTATAGAAAGCCTTTTGGGCAAGTTGCAAGGTAGCAGGGATCAAGAGGTCACATGGGTTGTGTAGATGAGGGTTCGACCCAGCGACTTGGCAGGCTAGAAGTTAGGTCGCTGGGTCATGGGGGTCATGAGATCACATAGGTTATGGGGTCGCGTAGGTCACTAGGTCGCGCCTATGTGCCTATCACGATTTTCAGTCATGTGACCTGCTTCCTTGGGAAATTTTTAATGGTGGAAAGAGGCTTACAATGGTCCCTTAGGGCTTCTCAAGAGAAGAGGGCTTGGTTCTCAAGGGAGGCAGTTCAATTTGGGATGATGATGGCCATAGAAAATTTTCAGGGAGGCTCACGAAAAAAAAAATTAACTTAGCAAGGGTTTCTGGTTAAAATGAGCCCAAAACATGAATAAAAATCCCTTGCCCTGGAATTTACAGAGTCGAGGTGGAAGAGGAAGACAAATGGTAGTGAGAAATGATTACTCAAGAAGGGGAAGAGTCACCTACTTAGTAGGGTCATGTGCCTTATCCAGCTGTTGAGCTTCCTTATTCTTCGTGCGACCAGAGTGAGTTGTCCAAATGATAATTCGAGGTTGATATATTTAACTTTGGTCACACATGTGGGGTCGTAGGGCTCACATTTGTTTTGGAGTCAAGAGGGTAGATTGTGGAACTAGATGATGGTGTGGTTACTCAGTTAACTGTAGCAAAACAAAAACATTATTTTTATGTGAGCCCTTGTCGCTCTAGGAGCTTGTGGCTTTGAGGGTTTGTTGACCTTGATTATGGCTTGGTTCCGTGAAGTTTTGGCTGGGGTATGGCTCCGACTGTGGGGTTATTTTAGTTTGGTTGTTTGGAACTTAGACATCGAACAACAAAAAATCTCTTAGAGTTGCAAGCGGAGATTGTCCTATCCAACTAGAATTCACCTTGGAAGGTGGGCACTACCAAAGGAATTGGGTTGCGCCACTTGGGTGTCGGTCATGAGGAAATGAGACTATAGTTGAAGACTGAAGTTGTTAGGGTTGGTGCCATGGTCAAGGTTTTGTTATTTTTTTAACAAATTTTGTAAGTGGAGTCATTTCCCCAACTCGAGGGTGACTTGTGGTTGAGTTTGTGAACCACATGGTCTATGGTTGGGAGGAACATGGAGAGCTCGTAGCCAATTTACTCTTTTCAACAAATAAGTGTTTGAATTATTGTTAATGGATTTTTTTGTGCAATATGTACAATTGATATTTTATGCTTTCGCTGAAATAATGAAAATGAAAATTAGGCATGTTGCATAACATTTGCATAGCATATAGAGATACACTTCACGTTTAATTAAATTGCTAGGTCAAGGATTAAAGGATGGCTAAAATACATGTGTACATTTCTGCATATAATTTCACATCAATTAATGGAAATATGTAGTATTGTTAGAGTGGTGTTGCTCAGTTGGGGGTCATGGACACTATAAATTGGTATCAGATCCTAGTTACAATATTGGGCCTGAATTGGAGCATTTTAAGGATTTTTTTTACAGGTTTGAAGGTTTTCCACCATGTGTTTGATGAAATTGTCAAAGTTGGAATTAACAAAAATATCTATTAACTTGAGAGAAGATGCCACAAATGGATATCTAGCAGTGTTAAACAGGTTGACAGGTCAGAATTTGATTGTTTTTTGTGTAAGATTGGACTAAATTCATAACGAAATTGAAAGTTAAAAGGTTGTTCATTTGTCGTTTGTCAAAAGTCATGGTTATTAGAATTGTGAGAAAACGGAGTCACCACAAAGTGGTATTTTAAACTGAGAAGGAGCGGTAGTGCTTGTCGCCCAAAACAGATAAGCTAAACCATGGGTGTGGTTATGGCCATGGGTTGAAGGTGTATAGTTGGCGACCCCAACCATGAAGGGGCACCAAATTTAACTGCTTGGTCACGGAGGTGGGTCCAAGCCATGAAGGCAGGACAGTGATTGTGACATGGAGGTCGCTGCATGTTGCATGCCATGAGAGCATCTTTGTCAACATTGAAGGGCTAAAACCATTTCCGAAGTTGTTGAAACCAAGATTGAAGAACCCCCTAGGACATCAGTATGAGAGGGGATCTGCTATTAGATGGGAGGCATTAGATCATACATAATGACTAGCATTGTCAGATGCTCAAGTCATCAATTGGGGAGTTTGTTTTCAAATCTCAACAATTTGTTTATAGAGTCTATCATCATCGGCGGGGTTTCTTTCGAATCTCAAAAATTTGTTTGTAGAGTCTATCATCGTCAGTGGGTTTTCTTTCGAATCTCATAAATTTGTTTTGTTTGTTAGTTGGAGGTCTAATGGGGTCAGCGGGACTCGTTGCCTAAGGCTTCTTATTTCAACTTAAGGTGGATGATGCTTTTGTTGGAGCAAACAATGCGTGGCGGAAATTTAAAAGGCATACACAGCACATACAAAATCATAAAAAAACATAACACAAATATTTAACGTGGTTCACTCAACCAATCTGGGCTACATCCACCAAAACAGAGGCATCGACAATCTTATTATTCAACAGGAGATTACAACAATTTAATTCTTCACACATACTCTCAGCTCACCCTATTTTCTACACACATATCCTCTACGGGCTTACATTTCTTATAGCTGGGGTATAAAACTGAATCATAAATTCTCTCACAACAAATTTAGGATGCATTAACTCCTCCTCAAGAATAATGGAGCTAATATAGCAACAAATCCTATTTTTGTCACCTACATGAGATTTTTGCCAAATTTAATAAACAAAAAATCTCAACAATCTCCACCTTGAAAACAATTAGCCTGATACCCTGTTCATTTATTATTTTATCTTTTCTGCAAGCCAAGAGAATCCAGACACCAATGTAGCTTCTCTAACAAAACTGGTTTCATGAACATGTTTGCATAGTTTTCCTTTGTATGCACTTTTTCAAGAGAGAATCCCCTTTCAGTGATAACCTGTCTTACAAAATGGTACTTGATAGGTATATGCTTTGATTTACTATGATAGGCCGGATTCTTAGCCAAATGAACTGCACTTTGACTATCAAAAAATAACTTGATGTTGTCCTGCAACCTACCAAACTCACCAAACAAACCTTTCAACCAAACCGCTTCTTTGCAAGCATGTGAAGCAGCTATGTATTCTGCTTCAGTAGTGGATAAAGCAACAATATTCTGTAGCTTTGACATCCAGCTAATAGCTCCACCTGCAAGAGTAAAGACATACCCTGAAGTTGACCTTCTCTTATCCAAATCACCTGCAAAATCGGAATCAACATATCCACAAACAAATTCACTACTCCTGTTATAAGTGATACAATAATCACTTGTGCCTCTCAAATACTAAAGCACCCATTTCACTGCTGACTAGTTTTCTTTTCCTGGATTTTCCAAATACCTGCTGACAACCCCAACTGCATGTGAAATATCTGGTCGAGTACAAACCATCGCATACATCAAACAACCTACTACATTGGCATATGGAATTCGAGACATATATTCCTTTTCTTCATTTGTATTAGGACATAAACTAGAAGAAAGCTTAAAATGGGAAGCTAAAGGGACTAAAACAGGCTTCACATTGTTCATACCAAACCTCAAGAGTATTTTCTCAATATACTTCTGTTGTGATAGCCATCGCTTACCATTGCTTCTGTCTCTAAAAATCTCCATACCCAAAATTTGTCTTGTTGCTCCTAGATCTTTCATATCAAATGTCCTAGCCATCTGAGCCTTTAACCTGTTGATCTCTATTATGCTTTTGCTTGCTAAAAGCATATCGTCAACATACAACACTAAGATAATGAACATGCCATTTCTTAATTTCTTAAAGTAAATACAATGATCATATTCACTTCTTATATAATTTTGACTCATCATGAAAGAATCAAATTTCTTGTACCATTGTCGAGGCGACTGCTTTAGACCATACAATGATTTCTTGAGCTTGCAGACAAATTTCTTGTTGCGATTTTGAACAAACCCTTCCGGTTGTTCCATGTAAATCTCCTCATCTAAATCTCCATGTAAAAATGCAGTTTTAACATCTAGTTGAGCAAATTCTAAATCAGGTAAAGCAACTAATGCTAATACAATTTGAGTTGAAACAATTTTTACAACTGGTGAAAATATCTCATGAAAATCAATGCCTGCTTTCTTAGAAAAACCTTTTGCGACCAACCTTGCTTTGTACCTATCCTCTGTATCATCAACACCCCTTTTCAATTTGTAAACCCATTTACATCCCACAGTTTTTCTGTCTTTAGGAAGTTCTACCAAATCCCATGTGCCATTCTTGTCTAATGCCATCATCTCGTCCTTCATAGCTTCTTTCCACTTTTCACTTTTAGAACCTTCTACAGCTTCCTGATAGCACAAAGGTTCATCATCGTTAGCGGTTAAAGCAACTGAAGTAACATAATCATCATACCTTTTAGGAGGACGTTTGATTCTCGTGGACCTCCTTAAAGATGTTTCTGTTACTTCCACAATTTGCTGATTATTATCTGTAGGAACTTCTTCATGGTCTGCATCTGAAACATGTTCATGATATACATCTGAAACTTGTTCATGATCTGCATCTGAAACCTGTTCATGATCTGCATCTGAAACATATTCATGACTTACATCTGAACCATGTTCTTCTTGACTATCATCAGTATTTGAACTAGTTTCAAACTGAATGTGTTGAAGCTTAGATACATTATCCTGTTTCAATTTATCATCTACATCTGGATTTTCAAGTGAGGATTCATTAAGTTTAACATCTCTGTTAATGATGATCTTGTGAGTAGTAGGATCCCACAATCTGTATCCCTTAGTCCCATCACCATATCCAACAAAGATATCTCTTTTTGATTTAAGATCTAATTTAGAATGCTGATGTTTCGAAACTAGAGCATATGCATCACAACCAAAAACTTTCAGTTTAGAATAATCAAAAGGATGACCTTTCCATACCTCTTGAGGAATTTTTCATCCTATTGCAGTTGATGGTGATCGATTTATCAAATAGCAAGCTGTAGAAACCGCTTCTGTCCACAATTCCTTCTGCAAATTGGTGTTACTCAACATACTTCTTGCTCTCTCTAAAAGAGTCTTGTTCATGCGTTCAACAACTCCATTTTGCTGAGGAGTATATACAGTGGTTTTATGTCTTTCGATCCCAGCGTCCTTGCAATAATTATCAAATTCCTTTGAAGTAAACTCACCTCCATTGTCAGTTCTTAAACATTTAATGGTTCTTCCAGTGATGTTTTCAACTAATGCTCTAAACTGTTTGAAAACTGTAAACACATCAAACTTATTCTTTAACATGTAGACCCACACTTTTCTATAGAAATCATCAATAAAAGATACAAAATATGACGAACCTCCATATGAGGTTGTAGGAGATGGACCCCAAACATCAGAATGGATATAATCAAGGATTCCCTTACTAGTATGTTTTCCAGTTTTAAACTTCTGCTTGCTTTGTTTCCCAAACAGACAATGTTTGTAGAAATCTAACTTATCAGACTTTAAATTAGGAAGTAACTTATGATCAGATAAAATCTTTAAACCTCTTTCGCTCATATGGCCCAACCTTTGATGCCATAAACGAATAGAATTACTGTCGTTTTCAGACACTGTAGAAACATGATCTGACTCTGTTCTTCCTTCTAATTGAAAAATATTTCCAACCATCTTTGCTTTCATTACTAGTAAAATTCCTTTATAAACTTTCATTACTCCACCTTGAATAAAAGTTTTATATCCATTAGTGTCTAGTACTCCTAGTGAAATGAGATTTTTTCTTAATTCAGGTACATGTCTTACATCAGTTAGAATTTTCTTTGTCCCATCAAACATTTTTAGTTGGATGCTTCCAATTCCCACAATGTTACATGTGACATCATTTCCCATGTAAACTACTCCATCATTGATTGGTTTATAAGTTTTAAACCATTCTCTATGAATGCAAATGTGATTTGATGCACCAGAATCTAACAGCCAATGTTGATCATGATTAGACAAATCAACTGATAACACTTCATCACTCATACCTGTCTTGGATGCCGAACCTGTATCTGTCGTGTTTGCTTCTTTCTTCTCTATTGAAGAGTCTTCTTTGGATGTTTGCTGTCTCTTCCAACAATCCTTCTTCAAATGTCCCGATTTGCCACAAAACCAGCACTTTACCTTACTCTTCTTCCCTTTCGATTTTGAACGCGAGTCGTTGTGCTTACTGAAGCGTCTTTCTTTAGAATGACCTCTGACCATCATTGCTTCTGATGTAGAGGTTTCTGAATTTGACCTCTTCCTTGTCTCTTCGGACAACAAAGCTCCAACAACATCATCAAATTCAAGGGTTTCTGATATACTAAGACTTATAGAAGTAACAAAATGATCCCATGACTCGGGCAACGAGCATAATAAAGTTATAGCTTTATCTTCTGATTCAAATGTTACTTCTATATTTTCTAATTGCACCAAGAGAGTATTAAAGACATTCAAATGATCAGTAATAGTTGTACCTTCCTTCATGCGCAAACTGTATAATTTTCGCTTCAGAAGAATCCTATTGGTTAAGGAGTTTGTCATGTACAGCTTCTCAAGATTTGTCCACAAACCAGTAGCAGTTTTCTCTGACACGATGTTAAACAAAACATCATCTGCCAAACACAGTCAAATACCGCTCAATGCTCTTCCATCCAATTCGCTCCATTCATCATCTGTCATGGTGTAAGGTTGTTTGGATTTTCCCAACAAAGCCTTCGCCATGCCTTGTTGCACAAGTAGATCATGCATCTTCACTTTCCAGATCTTGAAGTTGTTTTTGCCATTGAACTTCTTGATCTCAAAACGAGCACTTTGAGTTTTTGCCATGTTGTTACAAACAAAATCTCCAATTCCAACTTTTAATAAATCAATTTCTTATTTAACAAATTCCTTTACCTTATACTATAATGCCTCTGTCGTATCATGTCATTATAATTTCAAAAAACAAAAAATTGTAGTTTTACCAGAGGGAAAAATGCCTGGCGCTCCTCGACGGCGGACGATCCGCGCCTGAAATAAAATCCACGCGAGGCATGAAATTGGCATTATTAACCCTTGCGTTTCCGCGCCAATGGGCGCGACTGTTACTAAATAAACTGTGCCGCACTTATTTAGCTCAAAATTGGTGCGATTGTTTGTGTCAAAACCACGCCAACAAAAAAGCTCCACCTTCCGCAGCAAACTTGGCATCTCTGTCACACGTACCAGCTCCACAACTTGCTCTGATACCAATTGTTGGAGCAAACAATGTGCAGCGAAAATTTAAAAGGCATACACAGCACATACAAAATCATAAAAAAACATAACACAAAGATTTAACATGGTTCACCCAACCAATCTGGGCTACATCCACCAAAACAGAGGCATCGGCAATCTTATTATTCAACGGGAGATTACAACAATTTAATTCTTCACACATACTCTCAACTCACCCTATTTTCTACACACATATCCTCTACGGGCTTACATTTCTTATAGCTGGAGTATAAAACTGAATCATAAATTCTCTCACAACAAATTTAGGATGCATTAACTCCTCCTCAAGAATAATGGAGCTAATATAGCAACAAATGCTATTGTTGTCACCTACATGAGATTTTTGCCAAATTTAATAAATAGAAAATCTCAACAGTTTTGTTGACTTTTTATTTTTATTTTTTAATTGACGGCCTAGATTGATTCACAAGGGAATATTCTCAGCATATGCTTAGTCTTAATG
Organism: Pinus tabuliformis; assembly: GCA_031772625.1. Classification (NCBI taxonomy): domain Eukaryota; kingdom Viridiplantae; phylum Streptophyta; class Pinopsida; order Pinales; family Pinaceae; genus Pinus; species Pinus tabuliformis. The sequence goes on from CM062816.1 coordinate 1,087,047,861, forward strand.
TTTATCAATCGATGTAGTGTGTTACAGAGTTTGTTACATTGCATTTAGTTTTGATAAATTAAAAAAATAGATAATTTGTGCCCACCAATTTCCTAGGGATTTGAGATTATTCCAATTCTAATAAGTTCATATTCTAATTAGATGGGGAAATTAATATATAAGAAAATATTATTTAGCAAAATGGTCCATTTTACAATAATATGTGTAATTCCTTTGTTTTCTCAAATTAAATTAGATTTGTGCCACATGGCTCCACTCCCAACAATTTCCTATGGATTTGAGATTATTCCAAATCTAATAAGTTCATATTCTAATTAGATGGAGAAACTAATATATAAGCAAATTTTATTTAGAAAAATGGTTTATTTTACAATAAGATGTGTAATTCCTTTTTTTTCTCAAGTTAAAGTTGACTCATAACATTGGTATGACATTTTTGGTGTTGCAATAGTCTTTTTTGTTATATTTATAAAGGGAGATGTCTTTAGTGTGACTTTTTGGACTTTTTGGTACTCGAATCCGATGGAAAAAATTGAGGTGAAATCTTGATTTGTGTTATTTAAACTAGTTTTTTTACTATATATGGATTCAACACCTTGAAAAACCCCTAGGGAACTTCAATTGTGCAGGCGTTACCCATCAAACTTGTGATTTCAATAAATTCCTGCCAGATTTTAGAGAAATTAGACCAAAAAAGCTTCCAAAAAGTTGCACTAAAGGCAACTCATTTATAAAGCCTTCGGCTATGTCAAACGCATTAATATTTTTAATGTGTGTGTGTGTGTGTGTGTATATATATATATATATATATATATATATATATATATATATATATAGATATAGATATATATATATATATATATATATATATATATATATATATATATATATATATATATATATATATATATATATATATATATATATATGTATGTATGTATGTATATATATGGTGAGGGGCATATATGGGAGCAGTGGACGAGGAGGCCATGAGAGGCCCAAAATATGGGTTTATATATACATAATACCCATGGTTTGTAAGTATAATTTATGTTTATTGTCGGGTATGGTGGACCCCATAGCGATTATATACAGGCAATTACCCCTCTTGGCCTCCACACCACATGCACCTCTAGAGAGAAAGGTGCATGTGGTGTGGAGGCCAAGAGTGGTAGACCTCGCGCAGGTATTCATATATATTTCAACATTTTTTATGTTTCTTATTATATGGTGTGTGGATGTATGGGGCTTGGACAAACCACAAGCCCGTTGACGACAAGGTTTATGTACACCATGAACATTTAGATATTTGCAAGAAGAAAAGCAATATAGACCTATTGGAAGTAGGCAAAATTAAAATTTTCAACACGGGTGAAATTGGGAAAACATACTAAACTTTAGAGGGCCATAGTTTTCACGTCGTAAATCGTATTTTGGAATATGACCAGTCAAAAGAAAGGATTTTTTGAGTAGGTCACAATTATCCACCTAGAATTTTAATGAGGCCAAGAAATATGGAAAAATCTAAAAAAAATCTACATGTGCTCTAAATGGGGAAAATGGGCCTAATAGGTTGTAGCATTCTACATGGCACAACTTTCAGCCCAGAGGTAAAAACAAAGAAAATGGATAATCAATAGAAATTTTTTGATGAGAAAAACATTTTGGAAAACCCAAAATTTAAATTAGAGTGAGAATTTTAGGACATCATTTCACAAGAATTCACAGGTGATGGAAATCAAGCACTCCAATCGAAAATTCTTAAGGGCATATGACCCATAATTTGAATTTGGGTAGGAATGTTGAAGAAAATTCCCCTGAAATTTACAAGTTCATGATGACTTTTAACAGTGACAGGGGGGTTGTATTGGACAAATAACTACCAATAGGACATGGTAGTAAGTACAAGTAAACATTGAATGGTAGTGACTATGAGAGATACAAGTGGTTGGTAAATTATACAAGAATAAGGGAATAAACCAAGAAATAGAACAACCATGTTGTGGACTTCCTATATGAAAGAAATTTAGTAGGAGGATCTTCCTTAAAATTTCCCTTGTCATTGTCTTAAGATACTAAATATGATGTATAAGCTATGTGTTTTATATGCACATCTATGAATGATGAACGAGCGTGTGTGTGATGATTGCGTGTTGTTTTACAACAAATATTGTGGTATCTATGTAAAAATTAATATGAGAATATAATCAAGGATTTGGGTGATTGTTGGCTTGAGTGGTCCTGACCTAGGTTTAGAGTTAGCTGCGCCAACCAACAAAACCCTAAATTGCTCGCCCTTTTGGAAACAACCCACATAGCGCAGGTTGCAATCTCACCCGAAGCAGTATTGGGGGATGACAGAACCAGGTTTCTACATCCAGAGGTCTGTGTGATGGGTCTATGTTACTTCTAGGGCTTATTCCAACCTTCGCAAACCCTAACCCTTAAAATGCGGAGTTTACAGTAACTTATAGAAAACATAGTCTAACTTTGCGCTTATTTCTTTAAACATTCATAACTTCATGTAAACTATGAGATCTACTACTTTCATGCACCAATTAAGTGTTTCTTCAGATAATTACAGAAAACATAGCGAATACACAGAAAATTCATAAGTAAACAAAACATCACAGATACACAAATATGGCTCCAAAATAGTATTTATTATGATTAATCCTTCTGTTACAGACTCTTTCTTCCCTCCACACACAACTGTAATGGCCCACGCACTCAGCTTGCGAACTTACCAAGGTCTCTGCACACATAGTAGAAGGAGCCTTCCCCTTCGCCTAAGTACAGAAAACAAACTTTTTTGCCTCAAACTACTTGTCCATAAAATGATATTCAATAATTCAATGACTTCCTAAGACTTGCTATGACTCATTTATATAGCTTCTTTCATTACAATTCCATGGTTCATGAACCATGGGTGAGTCACAAAAAATCCTATATTTTAATAAAATAAGGGGCTAAAGTCCGTTTTAACTCCTATGACCTTCACTCTCTACTCCCTCAAAATGTAGAGCCTTTATAAATATAAAAAAAATTAGTTACAAAATTTACCCCAAGGGACCCTGTCCCAACAGGCCCCCAACACAATTTTGTGACTCGTCCTCGAGTCACTCTATTGGTGGTGACTCGATATTTGCCCGCAACTCACTGAACTCAATCTTTAACACTTGCAGGTCTATTGTTCCCCATGTAGTAGCTTGATGCACTTCCTCAAACAATTTATCAGTGGTTGGGCCTTCAACTACAAGGCCCATGGTCCTTTGTGTCCGTTGCATCCCCTTTAGCTTTCTATGCACTGACATAATCAACTGACTAGCCTTATCTGCCCACGACTGCGTCCTTGAAGATATAATCGCTTCCTTACTACACAACTCATCAATTTCACTCGGTATGATCTTTCCTTCCTGCAATCTAGCAAATCTTTGCACTGGTGCTAAGGTGCGCATTGTCGATCAGATTTCATCAAACTGTCTCAACTTTTCCCTAATGTCTACTCCAGTATTTTGCAGAGTTGGATCCTCCTACAGTGAGGTCCATAGCTCCATGGCATGTTCAAATAGCTCAGTGTAACCCTTAACTGCATCTTCCAAGGTGTCCATTCCTTCTTTAATAGCAGCTCTGTGCTGCTCTCTGACTTCTGAAGGACTAGTGGGCTGCAGCTTTAGTTGTAACTCTAAGATTTGCAGCTGCATCTCAAACTTGACTTGGTCGATTTTATCCTAAGACTCTTTAACGGCAATGGCTAGCTTTTGAATTTTCTCTGCGGAGATCGATTTTGCTAGGTTCTTCAGCTCTAGAAGCTTATTGCATGCCTGTGCAATAGCTACTTCCAGCTATTGGCCTCACTTTTTTACCTCCTCCTTTTCCTTAAGGGCTTGCGCCCTCTCCTCAAAGATCTGTTGGTTATTAGTCTTGACCTCATTGATGACCAACAGTGCACGTTTCTCCCATATCTTGAGTTCGTCGGACACCCCTTGGTACAACTCGTGCAGATTTTGAATGTGAAGCATGACCAGATTTAGACTCAGGTTCTTCATAAGTAGTAGATGTGCCTTCTCTTCGGCTAAGTTGTTGCAAAGGAACCTTCTGATAATTGCACGGTGTAGAGATCCACAGTGATTTCTACATCCAAGGCTAACCACTCGCCTATCACACACTCGCTTGAATGAAACCTGTTTGGACCTGAAAATCCTACAGAACTTGTTGTACCTTCCCTAATGTTTTCTAGTACTATATTTCGAAGTGGCTCATCAGATCTGTCATTTCATCACAGACCACATCCCCAATTTCATCCAAGTCCCCCTATGTGAGGACCAAAGGCGTCGTGCTCACTGCGTTATCACACTTTTTCTTCTTACATGGCCCTATGGAAGTCCTTTTCTTCTGCTTCTTGACAATGAAGGGGGACTCCAAATCTTCTCCCCCTTATTATTTCGCCTCTATTTCTTCCTCCACATGTGTTCACTTCGTGTCTGACTCGTTGACGTTAATGGTGTCCTACGACGTAGTCTTTTCCTACACTGCTTATTTTTCCTTAGCAGCCACTTCTTTCTCCCTTGCAACAAATTCTTTCTTCTACGCAACCTTTTCTCGAGAAAAATATTTATGTGCTTCCTTCTTCTTTTATGTTGCCATGGTCTGTGCTGCTGAACCTTCAACAATTGTACTAGTACCTACGTCGACATCAAAAGGGTGAGATAATCACTTGGAAACTTACTGAAAAACCCTATTATATCCTCCTCAGCAACCAGGTAAGGCAAATTGTGACATATGCCCATGGCATACTTCTTTGCGTGAATGTGTAGGTTATGGAAATGTGCTTTAAAATCAATGATATTTTCATACTATGCGTGCAAAGTGGGTGATAACCTTGGCCACTATTTGATCACTATCTGTAGTTCTGTCTAAAAAAAACCCATAATATCTTTGTCTTCATTATGCATGCAAGGTCTTTAGTAGCCCATAGTGAAGCGAACTTCGCAGCCTCTGGTAGGTCTGGGTCCTAGTCAGGGAACTGGCTCTCTTCGAGCATCCTCCAAGCTACGAAAGTGATCAACAACAACAACTAGGCGTAGTGAAATGCCTTTCCCTCATCATGGGTCTCCCTGCAATCCTCTAGAAAATATTTACATAAGTATTGATCCCAGTTATATTAGACTCCTTTCACGCACTGTGTAGCCAAAGAGACAACTGGTGTTGGTACTTCATCCACGCGACACTTTCTCATGATCTTACCAGCTAAGATTTGCACAAAAAACTACACCACGACATCCGAGATGGACTGGATGGAATACTCGCATGAATTTTTCACTAGACCAAACTCACCCTTCATTTGGTCCACCAAATTCTTCTCCTACGATTTACCTACAAATGCCTCCGCAAGGTCCACTCCTTGGTATGGCAATAATGTTATTCTATGGATCAACATATCAGTGATCGGGATGGTTTCTCCCAACCAGAGACACCCATCATGCACCAGCGACAAGAGTTAGCACACACAGATGGTGTTAATATTGGTGCAACTAAAGTGTAACACCCACAACATATTAAGGAGCCTCGTGGCCCCAACACCAGTCACCCATTTCATTGGTTGTAGTCGTGTAATGTTCGACTCTTCATAGTAGACTTTTGTCAGGTACTTGTTCGGCACCAATTTTTGAAATTTCTAATGGTCCCAATACTCCATTTTTAGACTTGGTATATAGGCCAACAAATTTCCCTCAAACAACACACTCTCCAGCAACAATGGTGTGGAAACCATAAACTTCGCATTATCTAGATCTTTCGGCACTTTAGTGGTGGCTTTTCGGGGTGGGATATACTTTGGTAGCTGAGTTATCAGCTCAACCTCCTCTGCATCAATCTCCTTTATGCCCTCGCGTAGTTCTTCCTCATCTAGGTGTAGGGGCTTTGTCAGCTCTTTGGACCAATCCATTTTCCTTTTATATCAGATTTCAGTTGGGTTTTTCTGTGGTGATTGTCACATCAGTACTTGCTGAGGCTTTTTCTACTTCTTATCTCCTACAGTGGAAGCAAATCGCTTAGGCCTTGGTGACCTAGGCATAGTCAGTACAGGTTGGGATGGCTCTGTCTCAGGGTGAGTTGTAGTCATTCTCTCAATGATGATCTTATGGTGCCAATCAAGCAAGTTTGCAAACTCTGGCTGTGAAATAATTTCCTCCAAATACTTCTGATACATTCAACACTTTATTTGGTGCAAAGCAAGGCGAAAAAAATTAAGGAAAATTCTTAGGAAGTAAAGTGTTCAAATGCAGAGCGACATGCCATATTTATAGACCAATTTGAATTCAAATCCAACTGTTCCCTCCAATTCCTGGTCATTAATGCACATTTTGCGGTATATTTCCAAATATATGCATCTTAAATGCTCCCCCCTACTCCTTTCAATGGAAAATTCTCTATCCAATCAGCTACAGTGCTTCCAACAGTCACTTTTTGGCCCGGCTACACGAGACCCATCATTACTTCGTCCAACCTTTCCTTTGGCAGTGTAATTTACAGTCCTACGTTCCCTTGCAGCTGCCTGGAACACTAAGACTACCCCGTAGTCATATATTTCATTGCACAAGGGTAGGATCACCCCTGTACAGCTTCAATTGAATCCCATTGACTTTTCCTGGAAATACTTCCCCATTCAACTTCGTAAGCTGAACTATACCTCCATATGTAATTTCCTTCACAACATATGGCCCCACCCAATGCATCTGAAATTTGCTTGGGAACTTTGTGAACTTAATGTCATATAGAAACACTAAATCGTTGATTTTGAAGGTGTGATGTTTGATATGGTGATCATGCCATGCCTTTTCACAATCCTTCTGCACCTGCTGATGAAATCCAACCAAGAAGCGATCATCCTCCAACTCAACGAGTTGCGCTAGTCGTTCCTCCATGGTATCATGATTAACCATGTTCGTAACTACTTCAATCCATAAGATTGGCACTATGTACTCCATGGGCATTACAACCTCTTTCCCATATACCAGTCTGAATAGTGTTTGTCCTGTCAATCTTTTGCATGTAGTCCTGTACACCCAGAAGATCACTGGTATGTGCACATCCCAGTCATTTCGCTTCATGTTGCAAATAATTGTCAAAGAACTTTCCAAATTTTTTTTGAAGGCTTCTACTGTTCCATTCACTTGAGGGTGATAAGGCATACTCTTCTGATGATATATCTAGAATTCCTCAAGCAATGCAACAATTGTCTCATTCAAGAAGTGTGTGCCCCTATCACTCATCAAAATCTTAAGGCATCCGAACCGAGATAAGATATATTCAAAAATAAACTTCGCGGTGGTAGAAGTGCTACAATATTTTATAGGTTGTGCCTCTGCCACTTGGTTAAGTATTCAGTCATGGTAATGATATATCTGGCCCCTATCTTCTTCCCTAGTGGTTGTATTGGTCCCACAAAGTCTATTGCCCACTTATCAAATGCCTGCAACGTCACTTGCAGATTCAGTGGAAATTCATCTCTTCGCGACGATTTCCCCATCCTCTAACAGACATCGCATGCCCTACAATATATTTTTTAGTCCCTATGCACAATCAGCCACCAAAGTCCTATGCGTAGGATCTTCTGCGCAGTTTCTCTTCCTGCATAATGTCCTCCCACTACTCCTCCATGCGCTTCTACAAGGATACTTTGCCTCTCATACTCCGGAACATACCTATGCAATATTCCATGAGAACCCATTTTGTATAAGTGTTCGTCGATAACATAGAATTCTGCAGCCTAGACCACTAGTTCTTTCTTTTGTTGCGTCGAATACCCTTCAAGAGCAGTGCTTGTAAACATAAAGTGAATGATATCTGTGAAATGATCATCTGCAACATGAATAGTGAAGAGCTATGCATCAAGCAACCCTTCCTCTAGACTCGTAGGTTCATCCCCATTCTGAATGCATGATAGGTGATTTGGACCAGCATTCAGGCACCCTAGCTTCACAATTACTTGAAAATCATATTCTTGGAAATGAAGAAACCATCTGCAAATCTTCCCCCCCAACATAGGCTTGTTGACTAAGTATTTCAAATCAAAATGATATGTATACATCTTGAAGTGCGCACCTAATGGATAGTGTCTGGATTTCTGCTGTGCATACACACTTTCTAAACCTTTACACTCTGTGGTTGAATAGTTCTTTTCCGCCTTTGACAATTTTCTACTTGCAAATGCTATTGGATGGTCAATATCTCCTTTGCCTGGTTGGGTCAGCACAGCTCCTAACGCAATGGAGGAAGCATCTACATGAATGTGGAACTCCTTCTTCCAGTCGAGGAACACTAAAATGGGCGTGGTGACCATTTTCTCCTTTAAGATATCTAAACTTTTCTGGCAATCCTCGTCCCAACAAAACATTGCATCCTTCTTCAATAATTTTTCCATAAGCGCGGTGATTTGCGCATACACTTTGATGAACTTCCTATAATATCCCGTATGGCCCAACATTGTGTGTAGTTGTTTAACATTCTTTGGAGCTTCCAAATTGATGATTACTACAATTTTGGTAGGGTCTACCGTCAATCCCTACTAGCAAACAACATGGCTCAAGAGTATCCCGTAGGGTACACAAAATATTCATTTCTTCAAATTAAGGGCTATCTGATGCTTTTGACAAGTATCCAACATGAGGCGCAGACTAGCAACATGTCGCTTTACTAACCCGAACACTATCCAATCATCGAAGTAGACCTCCAAACATTTATGGATAAATTCCTTGAAGGCCACAATTACCACCCTAGATAAGATTGCAGGGGAATTTTTAAGCCCAAAAGGCAGGATTGCATACTAAAACCAACCCCATTCAGTCGCGAAGGTGGTCTTACTCTGGTCCTCCGGTGTGATCTTGATCTGATGGTACCCTGAGAATCCATCTGTGAACAAATAGGCTTCCTGTCCTCCAACATTCTCTAGTACCTCATCCGTGAATGACATAGGGAATGGATCGTGAACACATGCGTCATTGAACTTCCTTAATTTTATGCATATCTGACTTTCACCCTGTATTTTCTTTTCTTGAACCACCATGGGATTAACCTAGTCTGGTTCCTTGATAGGTTCAGCGATCCCTGCTTCAAGAATTTTATCCAATCCCTTGCACACTTTTTCCTTATACTTAGGATTTAATTGGTAGGGGCGTTGTTTCACTGGCTTTGCATCTGGCTTCAAAGTGCTCTTCATGACTCTCAGATCCCCTACTATCCCTTTAAATAAAATAACTTGATAGGAAACAAGTCCTGATACTCTTGCAATAGCTCTGTGACCTTATCTATTGCATCTTTGTCCCAATAGTCACGTATGTTCACAAACTTCAGCTACGCTTCCAATCCAATATTAAGTTGCTTGGTCTTTAGAGGCTCTGATATATCAAGGATTTCTGCCTTAGGTCCCTTAACTTCACACTATTCTTCGGACTTAGGAATGTGGATGTTCCTAGGATCTTCTTCGCCATCCTCTGTGGTCACATTGTAGCATTCAAGCGCATGGTGCAGCTGCGTACCCCAATCTGGTTGTACCCATTCAACCAGTTCTTCAGGCCTTTTGAATATAGCAGTGTTGGTCTCCTACAGTTCTTCATATATACACTCAAACCCATCTTCAAAGCTAAAAGTTAATAAAAAAACTTTCTTTCAAAACATCCCATTCCACGATCTCATGTTGCAGCTTCGTTTCTAGATAATAGTTCATTGGGATTTTATCCAAAGTGTGGCAGAATATATGAACCCACTTGGGTTGTAGTTCTTCTCCCCATGATTTTGTCCAACGAGCTAAGTTCTCACGCAGATCGTCCTTCCCTGTGTATTTCTCTGTAATGTGGGTATGAGCATACCCAAACCTCAACTTCATCATTCTTTGATAATCTTTCCAATCTGAAAAATTGTTCTTATGCGTGCCCCACCAACGGGCAGGCGTAGCTCATAACGTAATGTATAGCGCTTGGAACCGATGTTCCTTTGGTACATCCCTTTCAAATTTATCCAGAAATAAATTGACATCCTCTAAACCATTATAATATGGTAAATTGCATACCTTGATGGATATACATCATAGTGATTTGGTAAGATTGTTGCAGCGCAACAAAGATACTTCATGCAATCGGTTCTGCCAAGGATCGAGCTCCTCATCAGAATTTGAATTATAGGAGCTATCCTTCTCCCACGTAATTCACTCATCTGCCATAGGGTTGATCCAATCTTCATCTCGTGCAGTCAACTTATAGATCTGCTCAATATCGTCGTCATCCTCATAATCACGGACTGGTTCAGTATACCGCGCACCTTCAGTTGGGTCTAATGGTACAATAACACTCAGTTCTTTATTTTTGAATGTCATACTGCGCTTCTTCATATTGATGAATGTGTTCATATCAAATGCCCAATTGATTCCAAACAGTGCTAGATATGGATTACTGTCGTCCACTATTTCGATTGCTTCAAAATTGTCTATGGTGCGTGCCCCTTCAATATCTATAGTCACTCCATGTAGGTGCCCCATAGGAATAATCTTTTGTTGATTGGCCATTCTTAGTTGGATCAGGGACCACTGTAGCATTGGTATTCCCATTCTTTCCCAGGTTTGTTTTGGCAGAAAATTTTCATCACCCTAAATCAAGAATTACGTGGTCCATTTCGTATTCTCCAATCTGGGCAGTTAATCTCATTTTGTGACCAATCCTCTTCTTATTTTTTCCCACCTTATGTATTGTGTGCTATTCTAGTAGAGGCTTATTCTTACTAGTGCAATTATCTATCAATTCTTGTAGTCCTTCTACTACCTTCTTATCCCTTAGGAGTTTCATGCAAGTTTTCAAAAATGATTCTAATAAGGAGGGGTCTTCCTCCTACGTAGCACTGGTATCTTCAGGCTTTCCTGTATTTTGAGTCCTTGATGTAGAAGCTCCTTCATCTGCAAAGCTCCATTTTGCTTCCATAAACATTTCTTTCACCTTATTTACATCAAATCCAATTTCCTTATCAGCGGCCTTGAGAACTTACACATTCTCCGCTTGTTGCTTTTGTATATCTTCCTCGGTAGCTATGCCACTTCACATGACAATATTAACACTAGGACCTTCTTCACGCGGTTCAGATCTCATCATCTGGATGTTCTAGGTAGTTTGTTGAGTCTAAGTCTTATTTTCTTGCACCTTCACGATGATAACAATGTAGTCTTCTATAACATGATCAAACTAGAAACAATACTGACATGAAGGGTGTGTTATATTATGACAATCACGCGCAAAATGACCTGCTTCCCCATAATTGTAACAAATGATTTGACCAAAACCCCTTCCATCTCCTCCTCCTCATCCTCTTTCTCAACCTTCGAATCCTCCATGCGCTGTAATTGTGCTATGATATTGTTGAGGACAAGTCTCTACTTGCATTCTATACATAGGGGTTCTATCCATCATCAATTCATAACTTCGACAATGGCACTCATTGTGACCTACAGATTTTCAAAAATTGCAAAACAACTATTTGGGGATCTGTACAAAATTCTGTAGTAGATGACAATTATCTATTGCATGTTGTCCTGTAACCTGACATATACGTACCATGGTATTACTTCCATGCTCGGCCCAACGATATTTTCTGGCTTCAGGGGGATAGGGCCTCCCCCAATAATATAATTCTAATAGATCAAGCAATGGTCCTTATCATGACCATGGCCTTTGCATTTCAAGCACCAAAATTCTACGCGAACCTCAATCTGGACCTCCTTTCCCTTTTTGAGGCTCTGCAACTCCATATGTAAGCTAGCCAACTGTGATTGGATCTGTTGCAGTCCTAGATTCATATCCTGAATGGGTGAAGCTTCCAATCTCATAGAAATCTCTAATGCTTCAGCCTTCATTCCACTTTTTTGTTGTTACAATGGCAATCTTATATGGGATAATAACGAAGAAATGTACCAATCCCTATGTTGATCATCGTGATCTACATATTAGCCTACTAAAGCAACATTTCAACCTCTAATCAAAGTCCCACGTGGACTCATTCACCTTCTACTGGATTTCTTTGACCTTAGTTACTGACTGAGCTTGTGACTTAGGCTTATTGAATTCACTATTGAGTGCCTTATTTGTCTCATTCATTGTTACATTTGGATGAGCCGAACAATACTTAATATACTAGCTTAGTGCTCTATCTTGTAGTGTCGTAACTAGATGCGATTTCTTCAAATCATCATTTGTAACCTATTATCACTTCCACACAACATCTGCTACAAACCAAAACTCTTTAGGGTCTTAAGTCCCCAGACCCCTGAATATTGACATCTTCATAGCGTTGGTCATATTGAATAGTGGACAGGGAGGTGGAGGTGGAGATGGAGGTGTAGGTGTAGGTGTGTGAGGGGAGGTGATGGTGGAGGTGGAGTGGATGGATTTGGTATCCCTGCGACACCCTGCTTTACCGTCTGCAGCACACCTAGAGGTGTCCTCAGAACAGTAATTTCTTCATCACTATCAGACACTCCTAACAGAGGACTGTACACAGCACCTAAATCTAGATTTCCTCTGAAAGTTTTTCCACTTCGCATAGCTCCCGTCAGATCTCTTCTAAACATTAATTTAATGGCATAACCCTTTTCTCGCATAATAGAATTTTAATCCAAGTCTTTAGGGATTTCAAATACTTACCTCTTGGTCCTCTTAAGAATGGTCATTCAGTTTCTCTATAGCTTACGGATGTATCGATCGCGGACTCAGTGATGAATCCACCCAAAATTATATCGATCCAATAATCGAAAACCCTCGCAATCTTGTTTTCTAAAGCTTCCAGATGCCTTATCAACTCTGGAGTCCATAAAATAGGGTTTTCCAACTTCCACGTACCTTGACTATCTACCAATTTAGATAACCACTGGTTTAATTAACACAGAAAAAAGCAGAAGAAGGTTTCGTGCTCGTATGTATATATGTATCTATTCAACCACTCTTCCTTAGACATGCACGTATTCCTATTTTCCTAGGCTGAAAATTCCTGCAACTTTCGATCTATCCACTTCTCAATTTCCTTCTTAGTTGGGAACCATTTATTCGACATCACACATTCCTCAAATAGATACCGATCCCCGACAATGGAACCATTTGTTGGCTTGAGGGGTCCTGACCCAAGTTCAGAGTTAGTTGTGCTAACCAACAAAACTCTAAACTATTGGCCCTTTCAGCAACAACCCGTGTCGCACAGGCTGCAGTCTCACCCCAATCAGTATTGGGAGATGAGATAACCAGGCATCTACATCCAGAGGTCTATGTGATGGGTCTTTGTTACTTCTAGGGCTTATTCTAACCTTCACGAACCCTAACCCTTAAAATGAAAAGTTTACAGTAACTTATAGAAAACAGAGTCTAACTCTGTGCTTATTACTATAAACATTCATAACTTCATGTAAACTATCATATCTGCTACTTCAATGCATCAATTAAGTGTTTCTTCAGATAATTATAGAAAACATAGCGAATACATAGAAAACGCATAAGTAAAAAGAACGTCACAGATACACATATATGGCTCCAAAATAGTCTTTATTATGATTAATATTTTTGTTACAAACTCTTTCTTCCCTACACACACAGCTGCAGGGGCCCGCGCACTCAGCTTGCGGACTTACCAAGGTCTTTGCACACATAGTATCAAGAGCCTTCCCCTACACCTAAGTACAGAAAACAAACTTTTCTGTCTCAGACTACTTTCCCATACAATGATCTTCTATAATTCAATGACTTCCTATGACTCACTATGACTCCTTTATATAGCTTCTTTCATCACAATTCCATTATTCACGAACCATGGGTGGGTCACAAAACATCCTATATTCTAACAAACTAAGGGGCTAAAGTCCCTTTTGACCCTTATGACCTTCGCGCTCTTCTCACTCAAAATGCGGAGACTTTATAAATATAACAAAATTAGATACAAAATTTACCCCAGGGGACCCTGTCCCCACAATGATGATGTAATTGTTGAGGACAACAACCGTATGGAGCACACCCCTTAGAGTTTTGTGCTCTTGAAGGCCTTAGCAAGATGGATCGCCTGAGGGACTTTAATCAATGAAGGGGATGCCTAATCCTAGAAGGGCTAGTGTAACTAGAGAAGATGATCCAATATGTGTGAATGTGAAGAGAATGGTTCAAGGGCTTGAAGGGTACTTGGAGGCTCTGAAAAGAAACAAATTGGAGGTTATTGAGGCTTGACAACCTTGCCGATGGAGGGTGTTGAGTATGTACCTAGTAATGGGTGAGTAGATTCCCATGAAGATAACATTACATCAACTCTTACAAATACGTGTATGGTCGTCATCTATTTTATTATGAGTAGATTTGCTTCACTTACGAATTGGAATTATTATGATATAATATTTCTTGTATAGTCATGAGTATAATATGTTGGTTTATTTGTTGAATATTGTAGGTGCATGCTAATAATTAAGAACTTGGAGCATCTCAAGGCAATGATTATTTGATTAATCACATTGATTGGATGCATCCTGGTTGAGAGCCTAGGTGGCTCTAAGAGATTATGGTTCTAGTTTATAGCTATGGTAGCTATGGAGTTCTAGAGGGAACTTAGTTGATGATGGTCAATGAGTCCTGAGCTTAGACTATCTAAATGACTAACCAATAGACGAACCTTGTGCTTGGACTTTATAACTCACTGAGTCATGGATACTTGGTTAACCATGCCAGAGAGGATGAATCTTGATGTGAGAGATTTGGTAGCTCTAGTCAATTTCATACTTACTCATACAGATAAGTATCAATTCGGTGAGTATATCCTATTATTTCATATTTTGGATATATGTGTTATGAATTGAACTTTGGGTATCTTATTCTTTGGTATTATGGATAGATATAGGAAATGAATTTTGGCTATGCAATAACATTGGATAAGTATTAGAAAGCAACATGTTGGCTACAAAATAGGTACATGTTTTGTTACAAGGGTACAACTACTGTAACTAACTATAGGTGGCATAATTAGGATATAGGTGATATAACAAAATTCCTATAGGAAATAATAGGTAGGTAGCAGGTTGTACCAGATAGTCACAGGTAGGTGACAAAGGTATAATAGGTACACATGTTGCAACTATTGAACTAGTCACAGGTAATTGACAAGTGTATTGCATGATATAAAAGGTTGTAGCAGGTCTACAACAGCTTTTCTTACGAGTCTTGTATATAGGTTGTAGCAGGTATACAACAGGGTTTGTAACTGGTTTATAACATGTTATACAGGGTTAATACAGATTTTTTCATGGGATGGTAACAAACATGTCACAAGTTATGAAAAGCCCTTTGACAGGTCATGTCAGGTACACAACATAATTGTTACTAAGCCCTAATAGGTATGATAGTGAGGTCATGATAGGATTAATAGGACAACAAAGTAACTAGCTTATAGTAGGTGGCATAGCAAGTTATGACAAATTGTAACAATATTACTATAAGGTCAGGATGTGTATTTAGTAGGACTTTAGTTTCTCAAGTTGTGAGATTTAAATTGAGTACAACGGTTATCCAAGAACAAGTAGTGATTGGTATCTTATGCTCTAATAAGGGAATTGTATTGAGATTGTAATAATGAACTGGGGAGTTCAAATTTCTTCCACTACTAGGATGAATATACATGTTCAGATAATTGTGATGGAGTTTTTTTAGTAACACAATTCTTTATGATAAAGGAACATAGGTGCAAGATAAAAAAAAAATCAAGGACTAAGGTATTTTATTGCTAAAAATACCAGAGAGTATGTATGGTTGAGATATGTATGAATATTGGAATTATAAAATGCATGTGCGCACATGGTGTATAGAGTATGCATACACTAGAGTGTGATGATTAAATAAGGCAAAGGACGAGAGAGTTTATCCATGACTGGTGCAAAAAGGGAATAAAACCTAGGGTTTTTACCCATGTTGGATATTGGAAAAAATGTCAATTTGAACATATTGCAAATGATTTGGAAATTAGGTGATAGGAAAAGGATATACAATAGTTTTGACAGTTGTATAGGTTAATTTTTATTCAAAATAGAGACAAAGCAATAAGAATAATCGCAACAAAAAATGCAGCAACAGTAAGACAACCAATTATATATAGAAGCAAGAATTGTAGATAGAAACAACAATAAGTGAGACAATAGGATGATTTTATGTAGTAGTTAAATACAAAAATTATATACAAGGACTGTATACAATGTTGACATGCAAGAATAGTGCTCCATAGTGAAGGCACAAGAATGTTAGCATGAAATGAAAACTTTAGAATTTGATAAAATAATGTGATAAAAATAAGGTTGGTTGTAGAGCCCACTCCACAGAAAGAGTATGGGGGGTGAAACTCTAGAGACAAAAAGGAAAAGGTTGTGTTTTTGGTAAAAAGTGTGCACCCTGGGGCCCACGTGGCTTCAGGAGGTGCCACATGGTGAAGTGAAGCCATGTATATAAGGAAGTGTAGTTTTCTATTGTGGGGGATTATTATCATGAGGATTATGATTACTATGGGGAATTCATCCATTTACATTTTATATGAAGGGATAATTCAGTTATGGATCACTTAATGATTATTTAGTCTTAGTGAATGAGGAGCCATGGAGTTTGGAGGGTAGACTCTGGAACTAGTTAACCATATCAAAACATATACATCCTATTTATGTGAGCCCTAGTGGCTTCGAGAGATTAGTGGCTCTAAGGGTTTGTTGGCCCTAAGTATGGCTTGGTTCAATAGAGTTCTGGTGGGAAACTTAGTTAAGAGACAATTAGAGATACTTGGTTGGGCTTTGGAACCAACTAAGGGGTTATTTCAATTCTTTGGCCTGACACTTGGATGCCGAAAAATAGTAGAGCTTTTTGTTAAATTGGCAACTAGGGCTAAACTCCATGTGGGTCAGCTTATTTATGACAGTTGATATTTTTATTGGATCCCTCTCGTCGAGAGGTGTAGGATTGATCTAAAGATCATCCAATTCTGATAAGTATTTATGGAGATATGAATTTAT
Organism: Pinus tabuliformis; assembly: GCA_031772625.1. Classification (NCBI taxonomy): domain Eukaryota; kingdom Viridiplantae; phylum Streptophyta; class Pinopsida; order Pinales; family Pinaceae; genus Pinus; species Pinus tabuliformis. Next base: position 1,087,064,911 of record CM062816.1, read on the forward strand.
TTTGATTATGTAATTATTATCAAGCTGACCAGCTCTTACGTAGGCTCAAGAAGCCCAAACGTCGTGTCTATTCATCACCTACACGTTAGTATAAATAGAAGAGGATTTGAAGTCATTTTGCAACTCACCTCAAGTGATCTCCTCTCCACGTCTTGGGTTTTTGGAGAAGGAGATACACTATGGATTATGCTGGCCTAATATGATGATGCCCTAATGGATAACGTAGTCATGAATCCACAAGCAATGGAGATGATACGTGAAGGGTAGCCGCAATGGATTCAATGCTTTAATGAAGGATGCTGGAAAATGAATACATGTTGGGCATAGAGATTAATACGTAGGCATGGTTCATGGGGACAGTCATAGTCTATGGTGACACTCAGCCCTAGCCGCAGGTCAAGCCTTCGTCACAGCACAAAGAAGAAAAGTAATACGTTGTTCTTGGAAAACATAGCCACAGTTCATGAAGAGATATGCATCAACTCAGTCATGATATATGTTGTCCAGAAGACATATATATACGCAGGCCCTAATCCATAGTGAATATGGCAGCCTGGTTACTCATAGCACTTATACGCAGTTTACGAAGAGATACATGAATTCATATATACGCTGGGGTGATATGTTGTATGTATATGCTAGTCGATGGACAGTGTATGTTGGTCAATGGGCAGTGATACACTGTGACCTATCCGCAGCAATATATTTATATACGCAGGAAAACAACGCAGCAAGATATATATACATATATCCGCAGGCAATGGCAACATATATATATATACACAGCAATAGAGAAGGTATTTACCCACTAGTCATACACTGTTCATGCTGAAATATTTACGTTGTTCATGGAACGCAAGTCATGGTGATAATTACACGCAGTTCAATGGTAAACATTGTCATGGTATTACAATATGTATATATGTCAATAGAAATATATACGCATAGCATTCATAACACAGTCAACGTTCTACACTAGTCTTAGAGACACTTAACATGTATACGCTGGGCATGAGAGACATATCTACGCTGGTCATTAAAAGGAACAGCTGCAGTCATCAAGTATAGTCGTTGTGATGTATCTGGCAACGTAGAACAGGGTATAGAGACTCCAGTCACTCATACGCAGTTCATGGAGACTCTTGTGCACAGGTCATAGAGACACGCAACAATGAAAGGAAACCTATAGCTATGGAATACCAATACACTATGTATAATGGGATTGCATGGAACTATCGCCTAGCTGCTTTGCTAGGTTGCAAGCCGTAGCAAGTAGCTAAGGCTAATGACAGTGTTATAGTGTTGCAGCATGATGATGCACAGGCAGCATGATGATGATGATTCATACTAGCAGGGGCAACATAATGACGATGATGTATGGGCAGCATAGTATGATGCAGCATGATGGTGCTACACGGTAAGGTGTAGCAAATGGGCAAGGTGCAGCACTATGATAGGTGAAGAAGTCACCTTAGAGAATCAGCTGAAGCAATATGTCTTCAACTGATCTCTGCAAATATCATAAGTCAAAGTATTGACTTCTATTATAAATGTACTCTCTCTCTTTCTCTACTGAACTTTGAAGAACATAAAAGAAGAATTGATCAAGGGTTTCCCCACACATTGTGGGGTTTGTCCCTAGCTAGCACCACATCTTGTGTCCTCTTGTATTGACTTGACTTCTGCGTTTTATATTTATGTTCTATCTGCAGTTTATCTTAATGCTGATGTGATTGCTAACTGTGAAAATTTAAATAAATTGCTCTAGCATAGAACATACCTAAACTTAACATGGTATCAGAGCTGAGGTGAAGACAATGCCCAAGAAAGAGTGAAAGAGCAATCACTGAAAATAGTTGGGACAAGACAGAAGGATCAATGGGTTCCTCATAATTCACCTAGAGTGAAGTCGAAACAGATAATGTTATCAGAATGACAGAGCGGCCCTTATACGAAGGAATGTCTGAATGGCAGAGATGCAGGTCATCAAGAACATGACCGACCCTTCATGGAAGCAAGGAACCCTAGGAATGGAAGTCGAAGGTTTTAAGGTGGCATTCATCGATGGAAAGGTAAGTGTTTGAAAATATAATTTTCAAGGATGCTTTTGAGTTCAGGGTTGTATTAAGTTACAGGAAGTCCACTGGAGATCATGTCCATTGACACATAGCACCAGAGGTTTGTGAGTCAGATGGTGACAGGGAATCCTGAATTCAAAAGGAGCATGAAAGTACATGTCTGAGATGTACCGAAAGAAAAATCTTAAAAGGGGACCATTACCTTCATGTAGTTAGTCCACAGGTTTGAAACAACCCGTGGAGCTTGAGATTCATAAATGGGAATCTCATATATACAAGTGGAAGAAAGCCCTCTATGGCTTGAAGCAAAACACCCCGGGCATAGTATGAGAGGACCGATAGCTGTTTGATGAAGCTGAGATTCACTAAGGAGTGAAACTGATCCAAACCATTATCCGAAGGTTGTGGATGATAGACCTCTCATACTGGCACCTTATGCGGATGAACTATTTTTGACAGTTGCAGACCCTCTCATTTGGAAAAGTAAGAGGGAGTTGGATTCCAGACATATGTTTTGCAATTAGCATGGGGAGCTCATATTTGGTTGAGCCTCACTAGATTGGTGCCAAGAATCTTCTGAGATGTCTTAGGGGCACAATCTCTCATGGATTGAGATACACTACTGGAAATATGAAACTACGTGATTACTCGAATGTTGATTGGGTAGGCAATGTGGAGGATCACTAGAGCACTTCTTAGTGTTGTTCCTCTTTGGATTCTGCTTCTAAGCAGGAAGCAGCAGTTGGTTGTTTTAAGCACCGTCGAGATTAGATACATATCTATGAGTATGATCTCATATCAAGCTGCCTGGTTGGGGAAGCTCTTTAGTGAGCTGTTTGTACACATGATGAATACCACTGAGATTCTCTATAACAACAAGAGGTGGGATTCGATTATTGAGGAATCTCGTATTCGACGATTGCTCCAGCAGATAGACATCAGATACTACCTTATCTAGTATATGGTAAGTCGATGAGCAAGGAAGCTCCATCACACTGAGATGATGTACAGGTCGCTAAAGCCCCGAGGGAAAGATCAAATCTATGATTTTCCCAAACGACTTGGAGTCTTCAAGAGACCCTTGTACAAGGGTCCTGCATATTGCATACATTGAGCTCTAGGAGCTCTGGGGGCTTGAAGTTCTTACTAGAGCAATGTATGACCACAGGGTGACTCACCCTCCCCTGGTGGCGCGCACTGGGACAATATGATTCGCTCTATTGTGAGACAAGATGATTCGCTCTCTTTTGGAACAGGATGATTCGCTCTCCTGTGTAGTAGGATGATTAGTTCTCCTGTGAGGCCTAGATTGATGTGTTCTCCATGGCGATTGTAGCAGGATTGATATGTTCTCCTGTGAGGCCTGGATTGATGTGTTCTCCATGGTGATTGTAGCAGGATTGATGTGTTCTCCTGTGAGGACGGGATTGATTAAGTTCTCCTATCGAGGCATCCTACCCATGTAGTCTGGGACTCATGGGAAGTACCTCTCATCTGATCAATGAGCAGGGAAATGAAGTTAGGGACCATAGTAGTACTGATGGACGCATCGTTGTACCTACCGTACTCCCTACGCTAGGATGACCTCCATTGATCTGGGATCAATGATACTGGTCTGGGACTAGTGGTAGGAGTTGTACCATACAATGACGCTGACTTCGGGTCGGTTGAGACTTTTCTGGGAGCAGTGGTACATACTCTGAGACTGACTTCGTTTCAGTGCAGTACTGGTCTACGACCAGTGAGAGTGGTACATACTATGACGCTGACTTCAGGTCGGCTGAGACTGGTCTGGGACCAGTGGTACACTCTCTGAGACTGCAATACTGGTCTGGGACCAGTGGTAGGAGTGGTACCCACTATGACGCTAACTTCGAGTCGGTTGAGACTAGTCTGGGACTAGTGGTACATACTCTGAGATTGACTTCGTGTTAGTGCAGTACTGGTCTGGGACCAAGGAGAGTGGTACATACTATGACGCTGACTTCAGCTCAACTAAGACTGGTCTGGGACCAATGGCACACTCTTTGAGATTGCAATACTGGTCTGGACCAGTGGTAGGAGTGGTACCCACTATGACACTGACTTTGGGTCGGTTGAGACTGGTCTAGGGACCAGTGGTACGTACTCTAAGACTAACTTCGGGTCAATGGAGAATGGTATGATACATTCTTGATCAATTCTTGTTCTTCATAGTTGAGCAGAGCCAGCAAAGCTGAACAGAGCCAGTAGAGCCGAGCAAAGCCAGCTGAGACAGCAGAGCTGAGCAGAGTAGAGTAGAGCCAGCAGAGCTGAACAGCGCCAGCAGAGCTGAGAAGAGAAAAATAAAGATAACAGAGCTAAGAAAAGCAGAGTAGAGCCAGCGAAGCTAAACAGAGCCAACAGAGCATAGCAGAGCTAGCTGAGACAACAGAGCTTGGCAAAGCAGTGCAGGGCACTGATGGAAAAGGCATTACAGACAAACTTATGGATCAGCGGATGGAGTTCTCCCTAGTTGAGAGGGAGTGTTAAATTGGAAACTAGGACCAAACTCCATGTGGGTCAACTTATTTATGACAGTTGATATTTTTATTGGATCCCTCTCGTCGAGAGGTGTAGGATTCATCTAAACATCATCTGATTCTGATAAGTATTTATGGAGATATGAATTTATTTTGATTGTGTAATTATTATCAAGCTGACCAGCTCTTATGTAGGCTCAAGAAGCCCAAACGTCGTGTCTATTCATCATCTACACGTTAGTATAAATAGAAGAGGATTTGAAGTCATTTTGCAACTCATCTCCAGTGATCTCCTCTCCACGTCTTGGGTTTTTGGAGAAGGAGATACACTATGGATTACACTGGCCTAATATGATGATGCCCTAATGGATAATGCAGTCATGAATCCACAAGCAATGGAGATGATACGTGAAGGGTAGCCGCAGTGGATTCAACGCTGTAATGAAGGACGCTGGAAAATGAATACACGTTGGGCATAGAGATTAATACGTAGGCATGGTTCATAGGGATATTCATAGTATATGGTGACACTCAGCCCTAGCCGCAGGTCAAGCCCTCATCACAACACAAATAAGAAAAGTAATACGTTGTTCTTGGAAAACCTAGCCACAATTCATGAAGAGATACGCATCAACTCAATCATGATATATGTTGTCCAGAAGACATATATACATGCAGGCCCTAATCTATAGTGAATCTGGCAGCGTGGTTACTCACAACACTTATATGCAGTTTATGAAGAGATACGTGAGTTCATATATATGCTGCGGTGATACGCTGTATGTATATGCTAGTCGATGGACAGTGTATGTTGGCCAATGGGCAGTGATACGCTGTGACCTATCCGCAACAATATATTTATATATGCAGGAAAACAACGCAGCAAGATATATATACAATATCCGCAGGCGATGGCAACATATATATATATACACAACAATAGAGAAGATATTTACCCACTGATCATACGCTGTTCATGCTGAAATAGTTACGTTGTTCATGGAATGCAATTCATGGTGATAATTACACGGAGTTCAATGGTAAATGTTGTCATGGTATTGCAATATGTATATATGTCAATAGAAATATATACGCATGGCATTGATAAGACAGTCAACGTTCTACCCTAGTCTTAGAGACACTTAACATATATACCCTGGGCATGAGAGACATATCTACACTGGTCATTAAAAGGAACAGCTGCAGTCATCAAGGATAGCCGTTGTGATGTATCTGGCAGTGTAGAACAGGGTATAGAGGCTCCAGTCACTCCTATGCAATTCATGAAGACTCTTATGCACAGGTCATAGAGACACGCAACAATGAAAGGAAACCTATAGCTGAGGAATACCAATACACTATGTATAATGGGATTGCGTGGAACTATAGCCTAGCTGATTTGCTAGGCTACAAGCTATGGCAAGTAGTTAAGGTTGATGACAGTGTTATAGTGTTGCAGCATGATGATGCACAGGCAGCATGATGACGATGATTCATACTAGCAGGGGTAGCATAATGACGATGATGTATGGGTAGCATAGTATGATGCAACATGATGGTGATACCGATAAGGTGCAATAAATGGACAAGGTGTAGCACTATGATAGGTGAAGAAGACACCTTAGAGAATCAGTTGAAGCAATATGTCTTCAACTGATATATGTAGATATCATAAGTCAAAGTATTGACTTCTATTGTAAATGTACTCTCTCTCTCTCTTTCTCTGCTAAACTTTGAAGAACATAAAAGAAGAATTGATCAAGGGTTTCCCCACACGTTGTGGGGTTTGTCCCTGGCTAGCACCACATCTTGTGTCCTCTTGTCTTGGCTTGTCTTTGCGTTTTATATTTATGTTCTATCTGCAGTTTATCTTAATGTTGATGTGATTGCTAACTGTGAAAATTTAAATAAATTTCTCTAACATAGAACATACCTAAACTTAACACTCTTGGAGTTGTAGGCAGAGACTATCCTATCCAACTGCAAATTTCCTAGAAGGTGGGCACTATCGAGGGACTCAGACCGCATCACTTGGTCATCAATTATCATTAATGATTATTTTGGCAAAGGTATTTCCATTTGAGTATCTTTGCTCAACTAAAAATAGTTAAAATTTGACTTTTACCTTGTATATACACTTTTTCTTATGGAAACAAGTGTACCATATGTACTTTCCCTTCAAGCAAGGAACTTATGCATTCCAAAAATTCTAAAAATGATAGATGTTGATTAATTGCAAGATCCCGAGCAAGAATTATTGGTTTCATAGAATTGTATAACCTAGATTTCCATTACTAATGAACTTAACCAACTTCTAAGAGTATAAATTAGGTTCATATGTTAGAGAATGGGTGATTGGCCATATTAGTATCTTTATGTCGGAGAATCACATTGATAATTTAGTCTTAAATTTTTATGATTGTTCCCTTCTATAAATGCCTTTATTTTTTAATTTAACTCTCTTTCTTAGATTCAGGATTTATTTCTTGGTTGATTTTCACATTCATATTTAGTTAGAGTTCTAAATTGAATTGGAAATCTATAAGTGGTCTAAGAAAGGAGGAAGTGGGCCCTACTAAAGAAGGTTTTCATCATATATTCAAGCATTATATTGTTGATATATTTTTTATTAATATGAATATATCACTTCTTTCGCCCCCCTCTTCTCTCCCCAACTAATCAATGTGTAATTAATTTTGTTCATCATGGTTGATTACATGATTTAAGGAGGATTTTTTTAATGATTCCAATTAGGATTAGTTAGTTATAAGTGATTATTTACTCTGTCATATGATTATATCATTCTTGATTTCTAGACTTGATTATTAGAGGAAGGTTGTGTTTCACATTTTATGTATAATAGAGAAGAGGATTAGAATGTTTGGAGTACTTGAGACTCTCTCAGGGCTACCTTTAAAATACAACTAAAAGGGGTTACTCAAGTAGACACATGTAATATTCTTCATACTTTCTTGTTTGCATTAACATACATAACTAATCTAAAAATATAGTCACAGATATCTATATATATATATATATATATATATATATATATATATATATATATATATATATATATATATATATATATATAGATATATATATATTCCATTGATTTGATCCTAGTCGGTGGGGGGTTATTTCCTATAACAACGAGGGTGTAGAACTACTTGTCTCTCTATCACTAGATGTCAATCTTCGATTATTATCAAATGGTGGTTTAGAAGGTGCCCAAATTCTATTTTTGTTATATGATAGTATACAACTAGGTGTTCTTCAATCACTAAACTTTCTAAAGTACTTATACTTTGAAAAATGAGGCAACAATGCCTCTTAATCTACACACACAAAACATGATGGAAAATAATGATACTAAGACAACCAAATAATCACATGATATAAATGCAAAAAATATGTGATTTATAAATAGTAACCTCATAAATATGGATCACATTATTCAATAATATGTAAGTAAGTTCATGACATAAATGTCCACTAGATTTGAGACCTTATAATATTATATATAAAACTATATGACAAACAATAATTCCATACATTAGTAAAGAATCACATGAAAAAAAAGTACATTAACATATAATTTAAAAATAATCCTATAAACATGGATCACATTACTCAATAATATGTATATGACCTCGTAACATAAATGTACACTAGATCCAAGTTCTACTAATCTATGTCGTCACAAAAGACTATTATATAATTTTAAGGATACGAATTCTTATACATTAGTTTATCATTGGTTAACCATAATAACCATTTTAGTCCTTGCCCCTTCAAGGCTGGCAGGGACTATTGTAATCGTTTTTCAGCTTTGCATTATTCCTTGCACAGAAACAAAATTTATCCAACTCAACTTAACTTGATGTTTTCGATTTATATCCTATAAAGCACTTTTTCATTTGTCTATGAGCTTCATACAGTCATTATTTCAACTAATACACAACTTGGAGGTCTTATTTAGCCTCATATCGAGCTAATATGAATTAAAACTTAGAGTAAATGTCAATTGTTACAAAGACTCTCACGGGATTTTCAATTTCTCTTAACTAATGCTAACATTAGTTAGCAACATTTTATGTTTATACCAATTAAGAGTATATCTTTAAACACATATATTCATGTTAAAAGGTTGTTGAGGTTTACACATGTCTCACATGTGTCTAGACACCATACTCCACTTCTCTTCACTTCACATTCTCTTTGTCATCAAATCTTGTATCAGAGCCTACCAAATTTTGGCTTCATTCGGTCTCGCACACAATTGTTTGTTCATATTGCTACGCTCTCATCTTTTTGGTCAAAATCTACAACATCCCTTTTAGTTTTATAGCTTGTTCAAGGGCTTGTAGAATAGGTAGCTTCTCTTCGGGTAGTTCCAAATCCATCCAAGCTAGAGTCCCCTGGTCCAAATCCGCAACATCCATTTTACTTTTATAGTTTGTTCAAGAGCTTGTAGGAGAGTAAACTTCCCTCCGCATAGTTCCAAATCCATCTGAGGTAGAGCCACAAGTTCCAAGGCAGCATGGGGTATAAGGACCTTTGGATAGAGACATGCAAAGCTTGGAAGTGGTATTCATCATGCTATTAGAGATATATGCACTTTTCAAACCCTCGTAGGCCTTTGCAGGAATCGAACCTGGACTTGCGTGGAAGCTAAACTACATGTTTCCTACACTCCCTATAGAGGATTGGGAGGTCTCGACATCGAACTCTTCAGCATCTTCGAATTCCTGCACAATTTTGGGCTTTTGCACAACATGGATGAGGACGACTTGCAGTGTAAAAGGTAGGAGGGAAAACATTGTCGGTGCAATGCCATGGCCATGTCAATGAAGACTCTATGCGAGAAACGTTATCTTCAGTTAAAAAGGAAGACCGCTAAGGCAGATAGAAGAAGTTGAACAAATCTCTCGAGGAGAAGAGTGAATCATCATTTCCCAATTCCCCTACATTGCATGCCTCTATTATGCCCCTTGATACACATTCCATTCCAAAAATTTCCAGAGGTACCACAATTTCTTTGAAATCCCTGCAGTTGGTGCTTAAATACAACAAAAAAAAATAAAATTTGAAAGGAAATGTTAAAAAATAAACACAAAGAAACAAGAGATACTTTTTATTTTCTTTGTGCAGGCATGTAGTTTATTATTTTTGGAAACTTGAGTCCAAAGTCAGTTTATTCTTTTAGTCATTTATAGTCTAGATTCCATTTCTAGGTTTGAACCCTAAGTTCCATACTGACGACACCAGTGAAAATAAAATGGTCCATTTTTAGATAGAACCAATTTATGAAAAATTCCATCCTTCATAAACTATCACACCAATATGTCTTACAATCCATCCCTTAAATCCATATCTACACACATCTGTACTGATATTTTCTCATAATTGATGCAATGGTTTGGGCCAAAGCAAATGAACTTACCCAAAATTTCCTGATTGAGCCACAAAATGTTGTTATTGCCAAAGCTCAATTGGTAGGTATGGTAACTTAACTGCCTATTCAAATTGAAAATGGGTTCCCACTACTTCACCACCAAATATGAGTTGCTATAGAACCACTGCCTTGATCTAATAGATTCAATGTCCTTATGTTGCCTAGCTACTGGGAGGGATTATTTATGAACGAATGTGTTGAGAGGAGACCAGGTTCAACAAGACATACCCCTTTTATATTATGTAGTGGATTATGCCTTTGCTATCTCCATAGTGGGATATAAATCTCATTCAATTGAATTTGTTTCACTGAGAATTCAATATTCTTCTTGAAATACTTGGGTAATTAGCATGAAACTAGAAATTGAATACGGTGCCATAATTATTGCCAAAAACAATGAAATTTCCAACCTATGCAATTTATAATATGTAAATTCTATGTATCTGTTGTGGGGAAAAGTATCCGATGCGGATGACACTAACCCTTCTAAAGGTGACAGTCTTTAGCAACAACTGAATGATAAAGTTTTCATGTTCCACTTTATGAAAGTACAGAGAGAATAGTAAGAAGGTCAACCAACCTGGTGTCTTGCGCTTAGTCGATCCTTGTCCTTCTCTCTTTGTATCCTGCTCCCAGCTCTTTGCTCTCCTAGCCGATCCAGCTACATACAGATCCTGCACAAAACAAGAGAGCGAACTACAAGATACATGTACTCATAACTGAAGCATGGATTAGGGTGCATCAAATATACATGTAAACACAAAGCATCTATGTAAAACAAGTATATAGGAGAACATGCAAACTTTATTGATAGAAAGTAACAGGGTTCCAGAGGAAGTTACAACCAATAATGTTGGATCCAATCCAGCAGCACCTCCTCGGCAGCAAGAACTCTCCTCTTCACCTCTAGTAAAACAATCACCCAATAATCCTGGCGGTATACCAACAGCACCTCCTTGCTTATACAAAATTCCAGCCTCTTACTCATCACAGGGCGAATCTCATGAACCAAGTGTCATTTTGGAAGCTTCCTGGGCAATTGACACCTTGCAGTATGACTGTGCCACTTGGCCAATCTCGCCCAGCGCAGGTAGCCTTCATTGTTTTTGACTTCCAGCGCAGGTACAGAGTGGGACAGTTGCAATACAGCGCAGATGCTCAGTTAAGCAGCTGACATGATCCAAAATAAGCCTGTTTTGAAGTGTTTTCAGGTGGAGAACTGATTGGAAGTGCTGTTGTTTGATGACCTTGTTCTTTTAGGGGTAAGAACAACATGTTTAGGGACTGAGGATCCCTGTAATTATTGACATTCCATGCTCCTTGACGCGAGGCACAAAAATGTCTATAACAGTTGCCCCCTAAAGTATGAGGCCGTTTATCGGGTGAAATGCTTTAGCTAGAGGATCCGAAGTTCGTTCCAGTGCTGAGGAGAGTGCCCTGTAATACAATACAATACAATACATTATTTTTCATTCATCATTATTCTCATGATCTAGCTGAGGAGGGCATTCCCATGCTCAGCTTTCTATAAATACATTTTGGTACATATGACAGACGATCGTCTGAAGATAGACTGATAATTTTCTGCTGAAACTATCATCCTTTGAATAGGATGATCATCTGCTGCAATGATGTACACGGCAAATGCTTTTTTATTTCCTGAATATATATCGCAGCCCAGATGGATGAAACTAGATCCGGGGTCTTCAAACTCGCTCGATCTTCACTCTAAGTACAAGTCGATCCATGTGAGAATTGCGCTGAAGTCGAACATGGAAAGACATCGCTTGATTACCGGTCAATAATGAAAACCGTTAACAAGCGCGAGAGGAATCACCAATAATGACGATGACCCTCAAGGTACTGCAGTACAATTCACGTGGCGTGAACAAAGGACTTGGCGTCGAACGCCACGCAAAATGTTCTGGTCGAAGGTCATTGATGTATACCTGTCGCCGGAAGTGAGAAACTTGCCATTGAGGCATGCAAGCTTCAAAGTACTGATGGGGGTGTTCCTAGATCAACTTCTTGGATAATGAGCTGAAGTCGACAAGAAGCGATCCGTCAAAGGAGGGCCTTAATGAATCCCACATCAATGACACGGAACGGAGCTAATGACTTTAGTGGAGGTGAAAACAAACTGTGAAATATGATTCAGGGTGGCGATCATGAATGGATGAAGGATAATGTATGGTAGTGGATGGGACACGGTTGACACTTCCAGAATGACCCCTCTTGAACATATAACGACACTGATGCGATGGATCGGTAGCATTACCCCAAATGTGGATGGTGTGGCGAGGACCATGGTGATGAGACCGGTGAATGAAACAACCCAACCCGATATGGTACGGAGGAAAAGTGTCATGTCCAAGAGTGACTTGCTACCTTTAAACTTTGATGTTCTCCTAATTTTTCCCCAGTCATTTCTGACCAGTACCTCTTTATTTTTGTCAAGCTTGAGGAGGATAACATATGCTTGTTCTATAACTTGCCCTTCGGGCAAGCCTATCGCTATGATTTAACGAGCCTAGCGATAGGGAAACTCGTTCTCGTCTAAAGACAAGTTTGTCGCTATTTAATCATTTTAACGAGTCTAACGACAAGGAAAACTCGGTCCTTTTCATTTTTAGAGAGTCTAAAAAGGTACAGAAATTCAACTCCATAACTCCTTTTTCGTCAGCAAATCCCTTAAGTCCGAAAAAGTATAAAACAATACAGAAGGGATGGCTGTTCGGTACTTTTAACGAGCCGAACAAGACAAGCGCTCGATCCTTTTGTGCAATAATCCCTCAGGTCCAAAAAGATTAAAATTTAGAGGAGGGATAGCGTTCCGGTCCTTTAACGAGCTGGAAGGCCAAAACTCGGCAAACTTTTCATATTTTACGAGTCAGTGAAAAGAGCTGAAAGAAGACTCGTCTTTTGAGGAACGAGTGATAAACATGGATAGCTACAGATTCCAGGTACAGGTTGGAATTTTCCAATCACGGCAGTGTCGCAAGGATGGCTAGGTGAAATCACTCTTCGCAGCTGTTTCTCAAAAGAGGTAAACACACAAATGGAAGTGAATGATCGGCCAAATGAACAGTGGAGGTGATGGATGAAAACACGATCAAGGTTCTTATGGCTGATGAATTTACGATCTCAAAAGGTTATTTACCGGTTCATTTTTTCCATGAGCTTGAACTCTGGGGGAAACTTTTGCTCACACTTTTCTATTTTTTAACGAGCTTAAATTCAGGCCTAAAACTGCTCGGATTTGCGTTTATTTTTTAACGAGCATGAACTATATGCTAAAACTGCTCGATATACCAGTCATATGAAGAACGCCTCTCGTAAGGACCAATTTTTATAGAGCTTATGCCTTACCACAGCTGTGCTCACTTTTGGCAAATTTTACTTCTACCCCACAGGCTTTCTTTCATGCAAGTTCGGAAACGGCTAATCTTAAAACCAGATAAATAACCGCCCTTAGCTTGCACTCCAGAAAGTTTGCATGCCCCCAGGTATAGGATAGAATTTCGAGGCTGCCCCTCCTCTCCCCTACTTCTGTTTTTCTTTGGGTGTTCTTACTTATTTGTCATCTTGCTAATCTAATGTTAACGATACTTGTCTTCTCGTTATTTTAAGGGGTCTTACGCAGTACTCAGGCTTCCCGTCAGCCCACTTTTAACAAACAGCTATTTATGACAATAGAAGAACACTACTCAAAGACAAATCATTGGTATTATTGAGGGAGGCTTGCCTCTTTCTTATTATCCGAAGAGTGGTTCTATTCGCTGCCGCAAATCAATCTCTTTCTTCGGCGGTGTCTATCATTGGGTTGTCCAAAGATGGTTACCCTCTGTCACAACAATACGGTCTCCTTCTTAGTTGACTGCCCCTGCTTATCCTTCAAAACATATGTTTCGATGGGCGAGGCTTGAATTTAAAGATGGTGACTACTTGTTACAATAAGGGAATTCCTACTTGGGCATTGCCCACTTTTTTAGACAAAAGGTGAATGATTCCCAAACACATAACTTTAACAAAAGATCATTATTCCAAAACAACCCCACTTCCTTCGGACGGGGTACGGACTAGTCATGTTCTTCTGCGGAAATTCTTCCTTATACCCGGAGTTTCTTCTGCCCGAAGCAGACCAGGGTGCATGCCCCCTGGGTCCTAGTCTTTCTTTCCGAATTACTCGCGCTCATCGGGAAGGAGGACTGGGGGCGGAGGCGAATCTTGAGTGAACAGACCATTTAGGATTGGTATTTGACTATTTGCGATGCGAGATCCCGGAAATGAAAGCTGGTCTACGAGCTTGACCACCCTTCCTTCGTGTGGAAAACACATTACTCTAAAGAGTGAGGAGACTATCGCTCCCATGCAATAAATATAGTCGCGTCCAAGGAGTAGGTTATAATCCAAGGGTCCTTGAACTACCAACACGTTCATCCTGACGGTCTTCCCTTTCAATGTAACAGGTACATCGGGGAGGATCCCTAATGGTTGACTGGTTCCTTTATCAAAACCTGAGAGATTTCTCAACTCAGGTAAAAGCGCTGGGGAACCCAGTGCTTTCCAAGCAACAGAGGAAAGGATACTCACAGACACCCCTTCATCAATGATAGTACCGGCCATAATCATTCTATAGATCTGGACAATGATTCTGAATGGTACACTGGCTGGTAACCGGGGTCTGCCTAGTTGATTCCAATCAAAGGATACAACCAGGTTGCTTGGCGGTGGGACCGAATATACGGCCGGATATGACTCTGATGATGTTCCTTCCTGCGATAAAGGAATGGGCGCATTGCCCTGATGCTCATCGGAGTCGGTGCTGATGAAAAGAACCTGGATGGTGTCATCCTTGTTCTCATCAGTGAGGGTGTCGCATGAAGATGATTCTTCGGCGACGGTGCCATTTGAAGACCGGTCTTCAATGACGGGGTCATTGGACGATAGAACCTCTGAAGGAAGAACCGGGCCAACTGCCGTATCGACCTTTAGACTTTCGTCTAGTCTAGATTCAGTAGGTTCATTCTCAATGACCGACACTTCAGCTGACCACTTGAGTGGTTCAACCGGATTTTCAACTATCGAGGGATTAGGCACGAGTTTTTGATATCCAGGTGGAAGTTGCACCGGTGACACCGGGCGGTCTTCCAAAACTCTCTTGGCCTCATCTAAGAATGGACATTTGTGGATGGCATGATGACCTTCACACAATAGACAGGGTGATCTTGGTCCCCTTCTTCGTCCTTCACTCTCGTTAGTTGACGGAATGCAATCAACTTGACAACCAGAGGTTGATGCTACCGGATTGTGCAACCTTGGGGACCAGTCCCTTAGTATCCGGGGAATACAAGGACAATCACGATGGAAGTGGATCCCTTTGCAAATGACACATGGTGTTTTAGGCCCGGTCGGTGCAGTGTGTGGGTTTTTGTCAGCTTTCTTCTGCTTGCCCCCAGTCGCCTTCGCCAGAGGCTCCTTTTGCTTCTTTTCTCTCTTCTTCTTTTCCTTCTTCTCCTTGGGAGGCTGACTTTTGCCAGCTCTACCTTGCGAAGATGAAGGATCAGAGGAAGTATCACAAGAAGTGGAAGGCTGGTGGGTAGTTCTAGATTGTTCTGACTGTTGATTCGACTGCTCAGGATTAGTGGCGATCTGGACTACATTAGTTGAAAAGAGCCATACAGGGAG
Source organism: Pinus tabuliformis (assembly GCA_031772625.1). Taxonomy (NCBI): domain Eukaryota; kingdom Viridiplantae; phylum Streptophyta; class Pinopsida; order Pinales; family Pinaceae; genus Pinus; species Pinus tabuliformis. The sequence goes on from CM062816.1 coordinate 1,087,080,636, forward strand.
GCCAATTGTCAATCCTGGAAGAGACAATGTAGCCATATGAGGCGCACCAACATCTCCCCAAGAGGAGAAGGGATTTGGACTTCCGCCAAGGTTACTTCCTTGGTTGGTGGGCTCCATACTTTTCAACTGAAAGATCAACGTGGGAATAACAGGTGATTATGTTCCGCTTTAAAATAAATTTTATTAACGACGCTTTTAGACACAAACTTGCTTTTTCATGTTTTAAGAGTCGAGAAAAAGCTAAAGATGACTCTAGTCGCCTTCGATGTATTAACGAGCCCGAAGTGACAAATGCTCGGTTGGACCTTTTCAGTTATAGAGTTTGAAAAGGGCCAAAAGAAACTGCTCTGGAGATCTAGGCAGAGGGTGTGCCAAACCTTTCGCGAAACCACAGAATACGTTTTACGGTACGGGTGGTCGATCTTCGTGAATGCTGTGTTCACTGCATCGCGATCAGTAGGGCGGCCGACACGGTTTCCTAAGGATAAAGGATAAAAGCCTATAGGGGTCTCCCAATATACGCGACGGTACGCGGGAGCTCAAGTCCGTGTTAGTGCCACCGACTCTCAGGAGGAATCACCCACCTTCGTAGAGATCGACAGTCACTATGTTTAACGACGCCGGAACACGTCTCTACCTAGACCTCTAGATGTTTGCGTTAAATTCCAAAGCGTTGTTATGTAAATTGAGTTTATTTTAATGTTGATCTTTCTTAACAGTTTGCCTTTCAGGTTCGCCACGAGATGTATATATACAACTTCCTATATGCAATCTAAGAATGAGAAGCAAATCTTTTCAATCTTTCAACTTTTGAAAACCTTAATCTACTTGAGGGAAAAGAAAGACACAACTTTTTCCACAGATCAAAGAACACACACTAAAATGCACATTTTCCTAAATCGTCAAGCACACAGTCAAATGCAAAATGCACAATGCATGTATTTCTTTTCGTTATCCTTAATGTTGATGCTAACAAAAGGAAACTGTTGTATGATTTTTGAATCAACTTTCAAGTAGAAATAAACAAGTTTGTCCACAATCAAAAAGACACCTTATGATAGACTTGTTTAAACACAGGAAAAGTATAGATTCAAACCATAAAAGTGAAAAGCAAACAAACTCAAACAGCCATGAACAGTAATAAAACTAGCTCATAAGATCACAAAGACACTTTTACAGTTCAGGATCTAAGAGGTCACAGCTATACTGGTTCGCTTTTCACAATGGGAAACTGTAACTGAAGTAAGAAATACTGAAAGAACATTCACAGTTTCATCACACAACTGAGGCGGAATAAAGTCAAGGAGAAGTGGTCTACAGCAAATACAATGACCAGCAAGCAATCAGCCAAAAACAAGTGCAAACAGGGCCAAGACACAATAGGAAGACTGAGCAAGACAAGGGCTAACTGGACCAGCGCAGGTTCTAGTCTGCCAATCTCACTCTCAGCGCAGTTCCCGAAGGGAGCACCTGCGCTGTAATGCAGACTGCCTGTGGACAGCCTGCACTGACTTACGAGAGTTACGTCTGCTAAGAATTCCGGGTCATAAAAAGCTCAAAAATGCACTGTATTTGCTGAAATAAAAAGCTATAGGTCAAGTACAGGCTAAGGGATGATCAAGAGGATAAAGATCTATCACAAAGAGTAAAGATTCATCTGTAGATTAGCTCTTTAAATCTTGAATTTTCTCAGCAAAGGAGCAAGAGTAGCAGTCCCTCTACTTCGCTTTTGATATAGTCAAAAGCTTTTCGATTTGGTACTCTTTTCTTCAAGAAATGAATAGCAAAATACTACAAACAACAACAAGATACTAGGCTCCCCAGCGGAGTCGCCAGTTTGTTGTGGGGAAAAGTATCCGATGCGGATGACACTAACCCTTCTAAAGGTGACAGTCTTTAGCAACAACTGAATGATAAAGTTTTCATGTTCCACTTTATGAAAGTACAGAGAGAATAGTAAGAAGGTCAACCAACCTGGTGTCTTGCGCTTAGTCGATCCTTGTCCTTCTCTCTTTGTATCCTGCTCCCAGCTCTTTGCTCTCCTAGCCGATCCAGCTACATACAGATCCTGCACAAAACAAGAGAGCGAACTACAAGATACATGTACTCATAACTGAAGCATGGATTAGGGTGCATCAAATATACATGTAAACACAAAGCATCTATGTAAAACAAGTATATAGGAGAACATGCAAACTTTATTGATAGAAAGTAACAGGGTTCCAGAGGAAGTTACAACCAATAATGTTGGATCCAATCCAGCAGCACCTCCTCGGCAGCAAGAACTCTCCTCTTCACCTCTAGTAAAACAATCACCCAATAATCCTGGCGGTATACCAACAGCACCTCCTTGCTTATACAAAATTCCAGCCTCTTACTCATCACAGGGCGAATCTCATGAACCAAGTGTCATTTTGGAAGCTTCCTGGGCAATTGACACCTTGCAGGATGACTGTGCCACTTGGCCAATCTCGCTCAGCGCAGGTAGCCTTCATTGTTTTTGACTTCCAGCGCAGGTACAGAGTGGGACAGTTGCAATACAGCGCAGATGCTCAGTTAAGCAGCTGACATGATCCAAAATAAGCCTGTTTTGAAGTGTTTTCAGGTGGAGAACTGATTGGAAGTGCTGTTGTTTGATGACCTTGTTCTTTTAGGGGTAAGAACAACATGTTTAGGGACTGAGGATCCCTGTAATTATTGACATTCCATGCTCCTTGACGCGAGGCACAAAAATGTCTATAACAGTATCCAAGAGTAGAGTGCAATCCTTTCTCTCATCTGTCTTATTTGAATATTGTTGACTACAATGGTTGAGTAATAGATTCACTGGAGCCCTAGAATTCACGATCCGTAAGTGGCAGATTAACTATAGTTTTTGGAAGCACGTGGGGTACATGTGAGCCTCTCATGCTTACTTTACAACTTTCATATTTTATTATACTTTATTTAACGTTTATTTTATATTTTTCATTATTATTTTATGTGGAAAATAACATTATTCTATACACTAAGGACTTCCATCTATTGGCCTGCATGTTAAACACTTTGCTTCTATTTATGTTATTATGTAATTTGGGTTTTGTACCTATAGGTTGATTTTTTGACAGAGAAGATGTAGGGTAAAAATTTCAGTGTCTTCTATGCATGGAGACATGCCACAAAAATAATGTGATGCAAGCATCCTCCTCCTCATAGACTCCTCACAAAATAAAAAAGAGATCCTAGGGGTCCTCCACAGTCAACATAGAACATGAAATCCCTTGTAGAAAGTGTGGTGAGGGAAAGGGCTACAGTCTCATCAAAGTACGTCGAAGTAGAAGGCGATATCTCACCAATGAAATTGGGACCATGAAAGAGATAATGTTCCACTATTGATATTGTGCTTGGATGTGTGATGTAAGTTGGATCATCTGTAATGCACTACTTTTAGGTTTCTCATATTCCACCATAAGAACCTCATGATTTACTATCCCCGGATATTTTATTTTCATAGAGTGAAGTGGCGAGAATACTCTTATTCCAGCATAATTCCTTCCCAACATGTTTTGTAGATGAGAGTGTTCCAATGGAGGTAATTTTATTTACTATTCCCACATCTTCAATTGTCATAGTGGGGAGGAACTAGGATACTCCTATTCTAGAAAAATTCCTTCCCACCATGGATTGGAGAGGAGAGAGTTCCAGCGGAGGTAATTTTTTGCCCAATATTTTTAAATCTCAGCCTATTGTGGTTGTCAATAGGTACTGTCAAATTTTGTGCTCCCTTCAAAATAAGATCCAAAGCTTGCTAGGATCCTAGTTAGGATGTTACTTCATCGATTGCTGAGTAAACTCATATTTTTTTGGTGTAAAAATCCTCCTCCATTTTTACAAGTTAGTTTCATGCTTTTGTGATCTTGGTCCATCTAGGTTGTAGGGTTCAAAATAAGCATTACATTCATTTGAGCTTTGGTAGAAAAATGAGATAGCATTGTGTTTGGACTAGCATTCTGGATCATGAGTGATGGATCCCAACATAATTGTGGCTTACATCTGAATTTTTATGCATTGACTCGAGAAGATCTTTACCTACTATGCTGTCGTTCTTAAGCGCCGCACCCCCCCCTCTAAAGAAAGACATGTTGACTTTGAAGGCAAGAACGAGGAGGCCCTCAACTAGATGGTGGGGAATTAGATGCAGAATCGAAACATCAATGAGAATGACAAGTATAGATCCATATCCTGTTGCTAACACTAGTGATTACACATATGGATTTGATCATAAATATTATGCACCATATTATAAATAATGATATAACAATCATTTACCAAGTATAGTTATCTTTATAGACCTATATATAAGCGTATCCATATAGATAAGTACTACATGTTATGTTATCAATAATGGTGAGGTATTGATTACGATTATGCTTGGATCAGGTTCATTTTTACAGCTATTACCACATTAATTGGATTCATTGACTTCAACTATGCCAGTAATGAACATTGTTACAACTTGTTATGGATTCTACTCTATTATGATTGATTCTACTTTATTACAGATATAAGCTTATGTATACTTATACAAAAGAGTAGTAATTAGTCTCACCATTTTAACATATATGACTAGGATTACCTATGTAAGGTATGTATTACTTATACTTGTATTGAGATCATTATACCGATAGCTTGATTACCAAATTCATCATATATAAGTTGCTTAGTATTTTTTCCATCTATTCAAAGTTGTTACTCCTTGTAAGCTTTATTTAAACATATCATGTCCTATCCAATGTGTTGAATTCACGTAATCAAAACTTCTCTATTCTAACTAGTGTTCACTAATATAGCTAGTACTTATTAACCATGGGAATAATAGAGATAGAATATTGACTATAATGTAATCCATATCAATGGAACCAGTAGTAAGTAGTTATAAAGAAACTAGTATTACTTACTTTACCTAATCAAATCACTATCATTACGGACTAGTAGAGGTTTCAATTTTATAGAAAGAAGAGCTTCCATGTTGTATTGCTTGGACTGTAACTAAGTAGTGACCAATGAACACTATGACTCTAACTAAGCATTTACTCTACATGATCTTGTAAGCTTATACGAACCATTACCTTTACTGGATATGAGTTGTTACCATTGTAGAAGATGAGTACAACCTTGATAGGTGATCATTAATTACATATATATAATATCTTGCTTGTGGATTACTTTAGCTTACTGACTAGTAAGTATAGACATAATCAATAAGCTCTAGTTATGGAGAGATCAGGTAAGTAAGCTTGATTACCCTTACCCTGTGGTTCAAGCTGTGATAATCATCATATTCCAAGTACCACTGATTATATAGGGATAGTACAAGTATTTCACTTTTTCTAAGAATCCCAATTGCATGAGATGCCAATGGAAATGATGTTTCCCTCCATTTACCAAAGAATGGATTCTGATATTTTTCCATCCATACTTGATTTGTTACACAATTGTTCAAATATTTGCAAGGAACCATTATTTTCAAAGGATTTGCGGTGTTGGGAAAAGACCATCTAAGACATTTTACAAGATTGAATCTAACATGCATATTTTTTGTGGTAATTTTTGGCACTACTTGCTTGTTTCTTATTGGTTCTTATGTTATATAAAAGTCATTTGTAAGTTTCTATAAGGGTTGAAAGAAATAATCTCTAGGAAGAATTTGAGTTTGAAACAGGAACTCGCAACAACTTCTACTTGCATTTTCAGGTTACTCAACTTTTTGCATGCTTATGCATGTTCTGCTACCTATAAAACCATACTTTCTTAAGGTAACCCTTTAAGGTTTGCAAGTTTATTTAACATGGACTCTATTTCCCTAATTAGTACAAAGGGTATTTCCGTATTGCTAAGCATAGGATCATAAATATTGTTGTATCCTGCTAATGACTAAACTTAACATGGTATGAACCTTAAGTTATAAAGTACCTGATTACGAACTTTACTTTTCCAATTCAATAAGTCACTCCCGACCCCTCTAGAATTAAATCATAATATGATCATTTGGGAACTCTTTTTTGGGGCTTTCCTGCTCTAAGGACCTGAATTATTGTTTAATGTTTTCCTTCCCTCTTTGCTTGGGATTTTTCCAAGGATATATGGGATTTGATCTAGACCAAAACCCTTCAGGGATTATTCTCCAATATATTTGTAATTACCTTCAAAGCATACAACGACATCATGCTTCTTATAATGGATATCTAGGACCTTAGGATATATAGCTCTATAACTTCCTTGTTCTAAGGATAAGAGTCATCACACCCAGCATGATAGATAAACTTTGACATGATTTCTTTGGAGCACCAGCTAAATGATAGATTTATGCTTGCACAGAACCAAAGCTCTTATAACATAATGCTATAAATTCCCTCTTTCGTTGGAATTCTACACCGTAGGAGTTTGCCAAAGATGCCTTCCACCTAGCGTAACATTAAGCAAGTCCTGGTCCATGATAGATGAAAATATGTAAGAGCTACTACTTAAGTGATACGGTTGGTATTTGTTACCTTATTTGCGTAAGAAGTTACATGACTAATTACATATAATTTATACCCATGATAAACTTTGTAGTTATATGTAGCTCATATTAAGCTTATATTCAGCTCGTATTAAGCTTATAGATCTCCTTATAGGACAATGGGATGAACATGTGTATACAGGTAATAGTAAGCAAAGGTCAATGGTTTCATTATGATTAACTGAAGAGAAAACACCATTACTTCAATAGATGCGAAAGTGATATCACTAGCTTTGTTACAAGGGCTAATACTAACATGGTTAAGGTTTCCATATAGCTCTTGTTTGTAATATAAGCTAAGCTCATTAGGCTCTAATCCCATTATGGTGATGTTCTAATATCATACAAAGGTTCAACTACTAGTGCTTATAAATCTCTTTGAAAACTTGGCCAAATTGACCAAATTCTTGTATTTGTATTTGTACATAATCTATTGAAACCTGGATTGTTTTGTTTTGCAGTTATTCCATTTGGATTTTCACTGGAAGATGTCTATAAGGTTGGTTTATTTTAGTATAAACTAACTGATTTCCAATTGGTTTCATTATGAATAAAGGGGACTAGGGATTGATATTGTTTGTTTTCTTTCTCTGGAAATTTTTTGTATAATAGATTGTATTGATTCTTTTGGCACATCATTTTATGCCAATGCCATGTTCTAGGTACAGTCCCAACTAAATTCTAGTTAGTAGCAAAAAAATAGTAGATTTGTCATGTTTGTCTTAAATAAATCTGACAACCATGTCTATACCATGTTGGGAACTATCATCAAGGGCCAAAAGATAAAATTCTATGGCATATAAGCTTGCTACTTGCTAGTTGAGAATATTATTTGAAATTTGTCATGTCAAGTACCCAATTGGGACATACTTTCTAGATTTTTGCGCTTATAGATGAGCCATAGCTTATGAGATCACCCCATGCTCCACCAGACCAGTGATTGGTTGAGTCTCCAGCCTGCTCGAAGAGACCTGCAAAACTAAACTTCAATGAATTCAGAGCACTAAAACTACTCTCATTTTCTTGATCAATTCAAATCACTACAACTACTCTCATTTTCTTGATCAGAGAATTCTAAATCTTGTCCCAGTCCTCAATTTTGTATTCCTGAGAGTGACTTTTATTTTCTTCAATTTCTTTTAATTTTTTCAATTTTGCATTCAAGACATGGGCAAGGACTTGTTGCTTTGCAGCTCTCCTTGTTATTTAATCCTAAAATAAGTCACTCACACATTTTTTAAATGAGTTCATTTAATATTTCATATACATAAAAAATAATATGCACATGTTCATATTAATGGGGTTTCAGTCATGACATATAGTTCACATATCTAGAGAGAGAGAGATGTCATAGTATGCTATGGTAATAGTTCAAAAGTATGATATAAATACTCAAGTATGACATATTTTTTTGTTAATCATATCCATTCTTATATTCTAGTATATCTATGAATTAGTGTATTTGTTTATTTGTTCTTATGTTCACATTAGTGGGGCTTTCAAATATGGCATATTGTTTATTTGTTTTTAATCATCCCAAAACATTTTTTTTTGTTGGCTTGATTCACAAGGGATTTGAACTTTAAATCTCATGGTTTTACATCATACATAATAGCACGAAAATCACCAATTGAGATGCCCCTATGCGCTTAACTATCCCAAAACATTATTTTTTATAATAGACCCTAAAAATTGTAATGCAAAAATGTATACTAAACATGATACAAATAACCTAAATTCTATTTTATAATAATTACAAATTTCACACAAAATTTTAATAAAAAATTAAGGCAATAACTATATTATTTATTTTGTTTTCTACATTTCTCAATATTATTCTACATTTCTTATGAGTATACCCATATTACATTGGAAAAAACTTTTAGTGTTGTTGACAAAAAAAAAATGGTTTTTAGAATTGTCCACCATAAAATTGAAATTACAATCACAAATGACTAAGAATGCACTTCAATTTAATGAGAAAACACTATTATAGCTGCAAATAACTATTTTCATCAACCTTCAATCCAAGGGAGGAATGTCAGGAAATAATGTTATTTTAAAAAACCATTTTGCTAATGTGTTATCTAAAAAGGCCATTTTTCTAAGCTCAAACCTCATTGCTTAATCATATGAATATTTCAAGGTGTTCAACTCTAAGGGGAACATTTAATGTAATTCACACTTTCCTTTAAACTTGTCTTCTTACTTTTTCTCTCTTTTTGTTTATTTTAGGCTAGTTTTCATCTTAGTTAATCTTAGTAAATAATATGAGTTCACTCAATTAAAAGAAATGAACTTCAACATGATTTTTCACTTATATTTGAATGGGTATGTAAGAGGTCAAGGTACAAGTATTTTATCAATTTCAGTATGTCAAGGCATGAACAATAGGGCTAAATGTTTAGTCTTACAAATTCATTTGAAATGTACGTCAAATAATGATAAGTCAACATTATGTATTTACACCTTTCTTTTTACAAATATTTTGTTGATTTTGAGTATAATAAGATCCTTTTGTAACAACAAATGATGTGTTTTTGAATTTTTGTGGACATTTTATTTTGAAAAATTTGTTGTAGTTGAAGAGTTCTATTGACTAGTGTCTATTGGATGTATTTATCCATTGAATTATGACTATTTATGAAGAATGTATCTATTTCTAATGACCAGAGGTTTTCTATGGGAGATAGTATGCAAGTCTAATATCAAAGATACATTTTCCACTTTTGAGGCGATGATATATGGTGTAAAACATGGATTTTTTTTTGCAATTAAATCCACCAGAAGACATTAATACCCTCTTACCAAGACTTAATCGATTAATTGAATTTGGGTTTCTTGTGGGACTTGTTTGGGATATCAATCCCACAAAGGCTTGAATTTAGGGGGATGAGCATGGGGAATTGAATGTGAAAATACCTAGGTGTGGAAAGCTTCATGGTTTCTTTCTTGTTTGGAAACAAAAAATACTACGCTATTTTTCATATGTTTTAATATCCCATTTTTTTTTCACAACAAGAGGTATGATTACGTTTATATTAAAATAGTCTCTTCTTAACAATGAAACATTGAATGCCTAATAGGCATGGACTTACAATTCAATCTAAACTTTAAGTGCTCAAAAACAAAATATAATATTGATTAATAGAATCAATTTCATCTTATGCAATGTGATGCCCTTTTCAATCATACAAGTTTTGATCCAAATATTAGTATAATTTATATAGATAAAACAATGATGTTCTTTACTATGGTAGATGAGGTTGATTTTCTTGATGCCATTGCACATGGATTAAATTTTATTCATACGAAGGTATCCTTTACTGACTAAAAAGACACTAATTAAATGTGCAAGCATCCCAAATTTATTAAATATGCTACTTCTATGTCAAAAAAAAAAAAAAAAAAAAAATCTGATATTGATTATTAAAATCAATTTTCTCTTATGCGATGTGATGCTCTTTACACTTATACAAGTTTTGATTACTATATTAGTATAATTTATGCAGATAAAACAATGATGTTTTCACTATGGTAGATGAGGTTGATTTGTTGATGCCATCGTACATGGACTAAATTCTGTTCATGCAGAGGTATCTTTTAGTGACCAAAGAGACATTAATTAAATGTGCCAACATTCAAAATTTATTAAATATGTTATTTCTATGTCAAAGATTGTATAAATCATTAAGTTTTAGTAATAGATCTATAATATTCCTAAGTGGAAATTAACAATAAATAATCGAATAATGAACTAGTAACAACAAGATAAATTTAAAATCATTCATATAAATCAGAACACCAAGGAAATATAGCAGAAAAATTGAACCATTTTATCATTGATGAAAAATTGGGTACATAAATGGGTATGAATGATAGAACCTCAGCTTGTTATGCAAGCTACCAGCTGGAACTAGAGGTTGTGCTCTAAATATTGCTCAGAATGCTCTGAAATTTTGGTTATGTACTCCTCTCCCAAAACCCACAAAAACCTAGAAATGGTTTGGGCTAATTTCAGGTGATGAGAAATCTCTCAAAGTGGTGTGAGTGGTTCTCTAGCTAGTTGTATGCATTGCTAGGAAATATTTCTCCTGGAATGCCTCAAATCCTCCACTAAAGAGATCTCCAATGTTGCACAGAGGAAATACCTTTGGAAATCCAATTCTCTTCAACCCTTGGCCCTCCAAAACTTATCTTCTCATAAACTTGTGAAAGATCTACCTAAAAACCCCCACACATTGATAGAAAAGGATAAATTCGGCCCACAATAATGGCCCAACACTAACCCTACAAAATGTCATTAAAGTTTTGGCACCAAAAGAGAAAACTTCACTACAATTAGCTCGCCCTTCCAACCTGTTGACATGGCAAATGTTCGCTATGCCAACAAGGGGAACTAACCCGTTCGCAAGCCCCAATTAGACCTACTTTCGTTTGGAATGGGTAGCTCCAACGGGTTTTAAAGGACCCCATGAACTGTTTGAACATGTTGAAAGATTGCTTCCGCGAGGAAGACTTCATTTAAATCAACAAAATGAAACAGCTAACCATTATGTATTAAATTCTATCTTTACTACTTCTGACTACTCTAATATAGTCCTAGCTATCCTAATCTATCATGCAAAAGCATAATACAGAGGTTTAAACATCATATATATGTTCAGCAAGAGCGTGATAAAGAAGGTTAAACATCATGCATAGATTCAAGTCCAAATGAATCAATCACTGAATTCACAGCTGGACAAGACTGTATTAAAGCTGAATTGCAATCTAATCACTCATATAGGAATCCACATTCTTCTATGGAATTAAAACGGCAACTGATGTTTAATTTATTTTCAAATCAGAGACCATTCACAAGTTAACCATGAAACTAAATCACATTCAATTTAAAAAGACTAATAGTGAACTGTAAGTC